>JAVSBS010029603.1:12679-35443 GCA_033124195.1 Coracias cyanogaster
AGTCCCTTGGCTGGAGCAGGAGCAGGTCATGGGCGTTTTCCACTGTGGAGCAAAAGAGCTGAGCCTGAAATCAAAGTAGGTCCCACCATGGCAGGGAGGAACATCTTTCCCATTCATCCAGCCATCCCGGAGGAAGCCGGGGCTGTGCAGCAGGTGACGGGCGCGTTTGACTCCCTTCTGCCCAAGTCCTGCAGTGTTGCGTTGTTTCTGAATGCGGCTTCTCCCCTCCCTTGGAGCTGCAGGTCAGGCAGTGCAGGTCCCTCCGGGCTGTAAACCCCCGCAGCCCACCTGCCTGGGGAAGCTGTCATTAAATATTGATTTTTCTCAGCACATTCCTGTCCTCCAGACGTTTAGCAGCTCACTCTTCCTGCAGTCAACAGCCAAGTAGAGGCCCCTGCTCCTGAGCAAATCCTGGCTGGGTGAACAGAAGCACGGGTGCAGGTCGCTCTGTGAATTCAAGAGCAAGAAGGGCTTTGAAACACACAGGTCTGAGGGTTTTAACTTCAATGATGAAAGAAATTCAGCAGGAGAGAAGCTTGTAGGGGTGCTGGACAGCTGATGTGTGTGCGGGGGGATGCAGCATCAATAGAGCAGCAAAGTATGGTGTCAGCATGAAAGCAGGACCAGAAGAAATGCTGCCATCCTGGATTAACCCCTGTCTGCAGGGTGTTTGCAGCACCGATTGCTGAACTGCTGCTCTCTGTGCAAAGCCAGGCCTGCAAGAAGACACGTAGACTTTCTTCAAGCTCTCAGCAGCCAACGGAGAGGGAAGGGGTCGTACAGTCCCCTCCTGCCAGAGCCAGCCCCGAAGGAGAGCACTGGGGTTACTGCTGATGTCCCGTGTACCAGCAGTTTCTTGGAACCATGCTTCTCCAGCCTCTCTTTCCACATCAGGAGTGACGGCGTCCCGCTCCTCACAGCTTCCCCAGGGCATTCAACACCAGCTAGTGTAGACAGGAGCACTGAAGGGACTTGTCCTGGCCTGCGAGCCAGCAGCACAGAAGGTATCTCCTGCATCTCTTTGCCTGCTCCAGCCCTTGGGCTTTTCTACCTTCCCAGCTGCTTTCCACAGATCCACCCTCAATCAGCATGTAAATTAGCTAGGAAGTCAGCCTAATCCTTTTGGAAGAGCCCAGCTTTGCTGGAAAACTTTGCTGGTGTGCAAAGCAGCCATGTCCGAGCTGTGTTTGCAGCCTGGTCCCTAAGTCTCACCGGTTCGTGGGTCCTGATGCAGGCTCTTCTCCTCCACACCCTTGATTCGTGTTACGGGGGGAACAGCAACTGCACCTCCCCAGGGGATTTTGGAAAGTCCCAGAATGGGGAATGAAAGGAGAGGAGAATGGAAGTACTGCTGCAAAACAGTCTCAGGAAGAAAGAGGTTGAAGCACCTGCAAGCCAGACACCACACGGCTTTGCTTCCTTCCAGCCCCAGAAACTGCTGCGCGAGAACTGCCGCCTTTATTGGGAAACGCTCCCGTCGACGCTCGTGGCTCAGCTACGAGCTGGAGCATCAACAGATGGAAAACCTGTTTATTTTTGCCAAAGTGTTCTCTATGTGCTCTCTGCACTAATCTTGTAGGAAGGGGCAGTGAGACAAGAGGAGAGCAGGTTCAGAGGGAGCCGGCAGATCCTCACCGCGGTGTTTCCTCCTGCTCCAGCCCGGCCTCTCTGCTGCGCAGCTTCTCATCTGCAAGTTCTCTGATGCTGCTGCCAAAAGGGAAACCCAAAATTCATGGCCAAGAGGATGAGTTGCGGTGGCAGAGAAGTTTTTTTGTGTTTGATTGCAGCAAGCAGCCGTGCCAGGCCCTGAGCTTTCTCCTCCTGCTACAGCAGAGGCTCGGACACCTTTCTGTGCTGCCTGGAGCGTTGTCCTGGCAGAGGTGCGGAGGTGCTCACCACCAAGCCCTCTCCTGGCAAGTGCTGAAAGCAGGACCAGGGCATGAAGTGCAGCCCAGGATAAGCGGGACTGGGCAGAGGGGGACGGGAGCAGCTCCCAAGAGGGGCACCAGCAGGGAGCAAAAGCTTGTTTAAGCCTTTCTTAGCAGCCACTTCAGCTGCCACCAGCGCTCACCAGCTGTGGTTTTAGCAGCTGGTTCTACCTGGCTGGGCAGGATAACTCCCTGCACATCTGCTGCCACTTGAAGCTCCTCTGGAGACAACCTCTTTGGTCACTTTGGAGATTTAGTGTGAGTCTGAAGGAAGAGAGAGGTTGTGAGCCAGTGATGGGGTAGGGACCAAACAGCAGCCCTGGACACAGGCTCCTGGCTGCCTGCAGTGCTGCAGGAGGATGGAGACACAGAGCCTGCCCCAAAAGGCTCCCAATCTAATCCTGAGATGTGATCATGACTAATAAATGAGAAAATGATGAAGAAAAGACCTTAAAAAGACGACAGAAGACCAAAGGAGACAGCAGTAACCCTGCCGACTTGCTCAGCTCTGATGCAAGTTCCTTTTGACAATTCAATTACAACACGGCACTAATTACCGAGGTGATGGTATTGAGCGCCAAGGCAGAAGGGCACGGCAAGAAAGGGATATTGATAGGAGAAGGTGGCAGCGATTGCGCTTCTCGCCCAGAGAGATGCCAAACTGCATCAAGGAAGCGCTGAAAAGGAGCCAGGATCTGGGGTGGAGTGCGGCAGGGAACAGTAACGTTGGGCGACAGCTCCGAATGGGAACGATAATGAATGCGATGGTTGTCTGAAACAGAGGCTGATCTCGCACAGGCAGAAGGCAATTAACCAGGAGAGGGTTTCAGATCCAGGTTGGCGTCGATGCCTCTCTGCTGTCAGCCTTTGAAAAGCCTGCAGCTGGGCATCTGCACTGCTCCTCTCAAATCTGGCGCTCCCAGCTGAGCGCAGTCACCGCACAGCGGTCAGGGACCAAGCCCAGACCCCTGACGTGCCAGGAAAGAGCCGATGGGCTTCTCCTTAAGCAGATGAAAGCCACTGAAGGGTTAAAGTCACTCCACCGTGCCTCAAGTCCCATTGCTTACTGCAACACGCAGAACACTGCCTTCCCTGAAAACAGGGTCACCAACACGCTCACTTTCACTAATTCCATATTTAAAACACGGCTTCTCAATCAAAGAGATGCTATTACCCACAAAGCAGCTTAAATCATCCCTTAGATTTAAATACAGCCTGTTGCATAAAACATCTTTTTATCAATTTCACTTAGGGCTGACAAGCGCTCCCCCGCGCACATCCTTTTAATAACGTCAGTGCGCTTCACAGAGCCCTTAAGTGCATTCCTCTGGGAAGCAAACACCCTTAAGGGCACCTTTTGTCATTGTTGGTTTTCTCCGGTTGCTGAAGAGGGATTGTGCAGAGAAGCGCTGGGCTCCTATCGCATCGCTTCGCGGGCAGTCTCCAGGAGGTGGGTGGAGGGTGCTGGGCGGCAAGAAACATCTTCAGCTGCTGCGCAGGGTGTGAGAAGGGGAATTTTGCTTCTCCTCCAGCCCTCTGTCAGTCCCACAAAAAAAAAAAAAAAAAAAAAAAAATCCATGTTTGATCTGTGTCTGATGCCAGCAAGAAGAAATTTAGAGCGTTGTCACAGAATCCCAGGTTGGAAAGGACCTCAAAGACCATCTGGTCCAACCTTCTTTGGCCAAAGCCTGGTCTAGACAAGCTGACCCTCCACCCTGTCCAGCTGAAGCTTAAAAGTGTCCAGCGCTGGGGACTCCACCACTTTCCTGGGGAGATTATTCCAATGGCTGGTTGTTCTTGTTGTGAAATATTTTCATCGGAGTCTCCCCACGAGTAACTTGTGCCCATTATCCCTCATCTTTTCTACGCAGCTCCTTGCGGTGGTGAGGACAGACCTTCCTCCCCAAGGATGTTCTCAGCCCCAGCAAGCCTGACACGAGGACTAACCCCTACAACCCAAGCTGCCTGCTCTTGGCAAAGGAGCATCAAATCCCCCCACCCTGTGCTCCAGTCGCTGGGGCTCTGCTAGTGCCATGTTACCTGTGGGCCATCAAATGACGGGGTCTTCCAGAGAGCAAGAGACACAAAGTCTTGAGGTGGTTAGGGAATAATTTGGGAATTCCAGCATAGTAGGGGCTGGAAGGGACCTCTGGAGATCACCTCGTCCAACCCCCTGCTTCAGCAGGTCACCCAGAGCAGGGGGCCCAGGATTGCAGCCAGGCAGGTTTTGAATCTCTCCGAAGACGACTCCACAACGTCTCTGGGCAGTTGAATCAGTTGAGTGTAGCACTCTACCGCTTCAAGAGGAATCAAAGGGAGAAAGGAGGCTAATTTGATCAAGTTTTGTAGGGAGCAGAGGATGGAGCAGTGTTACCTCGTGGTTAGCGCCCTGGTCTGGCATTCGGGGAACTTTGGTTTATTTTTGGCTTCTGCAGATGGGCTCGATGGATGACAATTGTTTGGCCAAAATGTTGGATCTCTCTGTTTTAGCTTCTCCAGCTGCCAAATGAAGAGAACAAGACAAATGAACCGATGAAGAGCGCCGCATAAGAGAAACATTATGTGGTTAATTAACAATGGCAAGAGTTCAAGGTACAGCCTTTCACGACGTTTCCTCTCAGGCCACAGCCCTCTGCTCGCTGCAGGCTGGAGGGCTGGGCCAGGAGCAAGCCCAAAACCTCCCGCTGCCAGCAGCTCGGTGCTGGAGCTGCCTTCCCATGCCCATCATCTGCCCGTGCACCGACCCCAGCCTGGCTTTGTGAGCAGGCTTGATTACAGCATCACAGGCACTGCCAGCAGCTGAGGACCAGACAGAAAAGGCATTGACTGCTCAGGCTGTGCAGAACTGCTCGCTGCTGGCACTGCAAACTTGTACGGCATCCGGACATTGAGTTGGACTCCTCAGCAGCTGCTGAACATAAAAGGTTGGAAATGGAAGGGATAGGAAATACAGGAAACTTTTTGGAACTCAAATGAAAGGAGGCTTTTTTAAAAATAAGACAAAAAAAAAAACAACAACAAACCAACAACAAAACCCAAACCAAAACAAACACAAACTCCACAAACCTCATTATTTCAAAAAAATGGTGTCTACTCTAAAGAAACGTAGTCAGAAGAGCCATGCATCTGTAGAACAATTGCTTTCATATTAATGCCCACAGGCTCTCTGCCAGGAGCTGTGCTCTCCATCAATATTTGACCATCTGTATCCCCTTTGATGCTTTGGGCTTTGGTTTTTTCATCCCTCTCCCAAGCTTCAGGCTGACATTTGCTCTCTAGGATTAGGGGGTCGCCATCTTCATCACTCTGAGAGCAGAGTTTCCACCCCAGAGTCTCCAAGCCCAGCTGCCAAAACTACCATGGCATTAAAATTGCTTGCAAATGGATGCTGGGACCTTTCAAGTCTCCCAACAGTCGATAGGATGTGAAGATCTTTACATCTCTACTGGATGAGGCCGTATCGAACCACTGCTGTCTTCCCTGTTCTCTGCTGTTCCCTGGGTGAAACATCTCCCACCTCGGGAACAGGGCTAGCACCAACCTAGATATTGGATTTGGGAGTGATGGAGGAGTGGAATGTGAACAGACCCTGGGCAGAGAAGCTGAGTGGAACAGAGAGAAAGGTCTGAGAGAAGGACAAAGACCAAGGGCTGGTCTGTGGAGCTGGAGCCAAGCAGGTTTCGGGTGACTTCTCCAGAACCCTATAGCTCTTTAGACATCTAGCTATCATCTCTTGAAGCAGATTCATATGAGCACCGTTCCAGTGATGTTCCTTCACTTGTGCATAATCTGCTGTGGTCCTGCTGCCTCATGGCAGAGCACTTGCCAGGCAGAGCCCAGACAAGCAAGAAGAGAGAGACTCATCCGTGAAGCCCAATTACCACATCCTGTAGCCTGTGTCAGGGACTCCTTGAAACCACCCTGCTAACCTGTCAGCCACTGATGCAGATGAAATGTGCCCAGTGAGCAGCGTCACAGCTTTCTTTTGGATGGGGGCTGAGGCTTGGCAGGTCCAAACCTCTGAGAAAACAGTTTTCTATTCTTTTATTTTTCTCTATAAAGAGAATTTCAAAGTTACCGTGTGTCTTCCTCTGCTTCCCGGCATAGCCAAGCCCGCCTGCCATCCTCCTCTTTAAATCAGCACCCCTGTTATCATTGCAGAGGTGCAGAGTCAACACAGCGGGAGCATAAAACAGACAGATTGGGGTTAGCACCAGCTCCAGTGGCTAAGTGGACTGACGGATGCTTTTAATAACCACAAATGCTATTCTTGGTGCTGATGATTTAGCAGTTATCATGAGATACAGAGGGAATTAAAATGAATCTAAGGAGAGTACTTACTTTTCATCTCTGCCTGCCCGCTGGCTTGGCTCTGGCTCACGTTATTACTGCAGGGAGGTATCGCTGCCTTTCAGCAAAGAATCAAAATCCACAATCGCTTGATTTAACAGCTGGAATATTGCAGTCGTCCCTCTGCACGTGGTCATCTGAGGCAGCTGAAAAACATTGCAAGGTTGTAGGTTTTGATTTTTGTTTTGGATAACCCCCCCTCATCTCAGAAGCAAATGACACAAAACTCAGGCTGAGCCAAGTTACGGCGTTAGTTTCCTGGTTAAAATGCAATTTTTAAAGTAACTCTCTTTGCGTATCTGTGAATTTTTCAAGCGAACAGTGGGTTGTAGGGCTCCTTTTGAGTCCAAGAGGGATTTCAATTTCAAACATGCATGGTGGAGTAGCCCCTCTCCAGGTCTGGGTGATAAACACAGGGCCACAATCCCCTTCATGCAAACATGAACTGTCTGAGAGCCAGAGCCCCAGCTCCCCGACCACAATTCCAGCCTTCCTGGAGGAAACTTGCTGCCCTCAGTCTCCACAAAGCTCCCCCGAGGCAGCAAAAAACCCTCTCACTGAAAGGTTTCAGAAAGCAGAGACATCAGGTTTTAGGAATCTATGAAATTTTAACTGTGTTTTCCACCAGTTTTGAACAGCACAGGCCCAGTAAATCTATTTCTACTCATGCTCTGCGCGCTGCAGAAATACCCGTAAGGCCCTTGTCTCGGTGCCTAAGAGTGCAGCTTTTTAAGCACGCATGGTACTACAGCAAAGACAGGCCAAAAAATGAGGTGGGGGCCACAGAATCAAGAAATCGGGCAACAGCAAGGCAGGAAATGTGAGGTGAGAGATGGAGCTCAGCAGGGCAGAGCCCTCCTGCCATCGGTCAGGGCAGCTCGACTGGCAGATGCCACCACACAACCGGTTCAACGCCATCGTGCGCTTGTAGCCTGCAGATGGGACTGAGGGCAAGCAAGCCAAGACTTGGCTACAACTGATTATTCCTTTAGATTTACCTGTACTGGCTCCATGCACTAAACTTACAAGTTCCTGGGGCTAGGCGGGCAACAAAAAGCTTTGTTAAAATAAAAGTGGGTTAAAAGGTCACCTTTCTGCTTCACCCAGATGACTGCAAGGGGCAGGGAGAACTCGGCTCCCAGGCATTTACTATTGTATTTTTTCATTGCTCTCCAATAATTTGAATTTTTGCATTCATTAAATCAGCATTATCAATTCTCAGCATTACCGCTTGCCTCATTTCCTCTCTCATACAAGATCTCAATTTATTCTGTTCAGATCCTCAGAGACAGCTTCTTATGTCCCTGTTCTAACCTGCTTTAATGTTTAACTCTTCTCCTGGTCGACCCCAAACCTCCCAAGGAGCAGGGGTTACAAGACCAGCTGCCCTGTGGATCCCCAACCCTTGCATCTCTGGACAGGGAAGGACCAGTCTATTCCCCCAATCTCCAGCCCACACTTGCCTTTGCCTCCTGGGTTCCCTTCTCCACCCTGTGCCCCCTCCCCATGACTTAGGCATGAACTTGATCTCTGTAATAAAGAAGAGCCAAGTTTTGCGTGGCCGACAGACGGACACAGCCCCATCTCCCTTCCACTGGGATATTTTGCCATTGTCTGTTTTGAAAGAGAAGGGAAATTGTGTTTGGAACATTGAAAGCATCTTAAAAATGAGGTGACATTGTCGCTGCCGGTGCTTCCATGGCAACCTGCATTTGTTTCTCAGAGCCGTTTCATAATAATTAATACACCGCTTCCATTCACGTGGCCCATGTTCAGAGTGCACAGCACAGCCCCCACTGGGACTTTCCTGGGCCACGTGAAATATTGATACCAAAGAATCAGAAGAAAGAACTTTTTTTCTGGTGTGTTCTGGCCATGGGGACAAAGCAGTGACACACAGACAGCCACCAGCCCAGCTAGCGGGAGCACAATTGCTGACAGCAGCTGGGCAGAGCCCAGCCCCTAACGCCATCCCTAATGTCCTCCCTCCCACGCCATGGCAGGGCAGCTGGAGAAGCCCTGCTCCTGTTGCTCACCCCAGGATGGAACAAGGCAGGGCTTGTTTCGCAGTCCCAGCAAGGAATCCAGGTCTCTCCTCTTCACGCGCTGGCCAACGCCAGCTGCTCTACCTCGCCACGCCGTGCTGGCGTGTCTGGATGCGGCCAAAAGCGAGGGGATTCAGGGAACTGCACCAGCAAAATCCTCAGGCACAGGGTCACTTGCATATCCCGCGTTCCCTCCCCGCTGCAGGCTCTGGGGGAGCGTTCAGCTGAACGTGGGAGGGCGAAGGGAGAAGCAGATTGAAGATGTGGTCGCCCACGGTAGCTGTAACGAAGACAAAGCTGCGAGCGGGGCCTGCAGATGTACCGTCTCTGGGACGCGATTCTGCCAGATCCCACACGTGAAGACGCCAGCTCTCAGCTGGCAGAGCATGGGTAGGGACTGCCAAAGAAAACTGAGGTGCCGCAAGCTGTGCCTAGGAAAGATGGGCTAGGTGCTACTACATAGTCTTAGCTCCAGCAAGAAGCCAAGGGGGCTTCCTGCTCCAGCAACTTCCAGGGGTTATATACAGACTGGGTGGCAGGGCCCAATATAGCTATCAAATATCCAGTGGCACTTTCACAGGAGGAGGAGGGTGAGCCCCAGGGTTCTGGCTGAACTCCTATTTAGATAATTACATTCTGCCAACCTTCGTTCCTTCTGCAGCTTCAACTGGATACGGGATTTGGAGGCTTTTCTCTGTCGAGATGTATTTCTGGCCCTTTTTCCTGTTGACTGAACTCCTAAAATAAAAAAAACCCGACAACCAAAACCCCCCCAAACCACCACAGATGCTTCATGCAAAGCCTGGCCTGTACCCCCACCAGATCAGCCTGGGAAGAAGTCAATCATCTTCATAGGCTCAGGAACGCACTTCACAGGCACTCTCATATGAGGTTTGCGTTCCTCTCCGTCACTTGCTGCCCACATCCTTCCGTAAACAAGAGGCTTTGCCACAGACAGCTCACAAATACCAACCTGCTCCACGCCTAAAATACTGCCACATCCTTCACCAGACCCTGTAAAGGTCCACAAGGGTTGGACACTTCCTAAAGAGCCTGGCACAGCAGATGCGCGAGCCAAGAACTCGGCTCCCCCTTGTTGACCTCTCTTCTGCTGAGCGCAGTGCTCGAAAAGGGATATTAAGTGATCAACAACAAGCGTAAATTAGGGTAGCGAAAGGGAGAGACCTCTTGCTGGAGCTGTGCCTTGGTATCATTTAAACAGGCTTGAGAGGCTTAATTGTAGGCTCTGGCAGAGTACAGGCAGGCTGCTTCACCCCACGCTCGTGTAGTCACAGCTACCAGCAGGAACTGTCCCAGCTCCTGGAGTCACACCGTTGTTCCCTGCCTAGCAGGGCTGGTGTAACGGAAACGTTCCCATGTCCCTGTGAATTATAGTGAAACGAGTGCTGGTAAGTCTCAATTGGCTGAACACAGAAAACCCCCGAAGTTCCAGACAGTGTGTGTTTGTTTTCCTGCTGCTGTGGCTCCTGTTGTCAGAATCTGTCAGGAGATTTCTCTCTGTATTTCACTACGATGGGAGCACGTGCAGCTTGGATTCTGCTCAATCCCTTTTATTGGCTTAATTTGAAGCTGCAAAGCAAGGGGCCAAAATCCCAGGAGACAGAAGCTGTCCCTTTGAGCTTGCCTATAAAGATCTAAGAGCTTAATGAAGAGATCCCCAAAGCTGCAACAATTGCATGGACAGTCCATGAAGTGCAAGAGCTTTCCTGTATCAAAGGGCCAGAATTATTTCAGGTCTCTCCCACCTGATGATCTCTCATGATCCTTTATCAGACTGACAGGGCTTCTCCTGGTGCTACGTGTTACAGGAGACATCTCAGAAGTCCTTATCCTCTTCCTCCTGGGAACAATGCTTTCATAGCAGACACTTCCAAAGCTCTTGTCAGTTCTGAAAGATAAAGCAGCAGCTTTTATTTCTTCATGTCAGCAACCACCCTTTCCGGCTCTGCTTTTACATACTCACTGCCTTGTTTACTATAAAGAAGGTTCTTACGCTGCGTCCCTTGCTCACTCGTGGTGTAGCTGCGCCAAAGAGCATTTGGCTGCTCCCCTCCTTTTTGTTTCTAACTGTTCACCTCGGGCAGAGCTTCACCTCTTGATATTCCCCCTCTTACTACGCTTCCTTTTGCAAAACACACTGGTTTCATCCCTCTGATGAAGCAATGAGCTGGGGAGTGTCTACAGGGACTTGCAATATTATTAACGCCTAAAACCCAGCAGCTACATGCAACGCCTCACTCAAAGAGGGGATTGTTTTGTTTTAAATGGTAAAGTTAAACATCCGTTCTCCTAACAACTACAGAACTTGGCAGCACTGTGGCTACACCCTTCCTACAAGGCTCTCGAGGGTTCTTCTCAAGGTTGTTCATTATCATCCTCGTTTTAAAGAGGAAAAAAATGTTCAAAGCACAGACAGGTTAAATGCTTTGCCCGAAACCGCAAAGAAAGTGAGTGGCAGGGCTGGGAAAAACTGAGGTCTCTTCCCACCCTTAGTACTACCAACCATCATTGCAGGAAAATCAAAATGTTAAGCCAGGTTCTTGATGTCCTTTCCAATTAACTTACAGCAGAAGAAAAGAATCCAAGCACAGGATTCAGTATTGAATCGCTGTCACGGGCTCTGGCTAGTCTGCAGTTAACTTGCCCCACCGAGATCAGATCAGAAAGGCTCAGCAGCATGCTTTAGACCTGGAATTAACAGAGAAGCTCATTCTTCAGCCGCAGCAAGGGGATGCCCATCTCTCTGGGGGAAGATACCTGCCAGGGCCATTCAATTCAGGTAGACCTGAAGATCACACATGGACAGCAGCACACCGAGCTTTCGGGGTGACACCCTCCACCCCAGCCTCACAGCGGGCTGAGTTTTTGCAGGACACGTCATTGCTGAAGACTTCTGATCACACGGCGTTTCAGCACAGGTTACGGCCATAAAACCCGAGCAGCCGCTCATTTCCTTTGCGTATCTGCCACGTGTTCGCTGAGCTCTCAGGAAACGGTGCAGTGCAAACCACGGCCAACCTCCCTCAGCCCGAGCTTCGTTTTCAGGCAGGGATGCGGAGTGAGGTGCCCATGCCTCACTCTAGGAAGCGTGGTAACAGATGTAATTGCTCCCACTTAATTAAAACAGGTGACCTTTTGGGTTGCAGCTGTCCTATGGCAAAACAGCTCTCCCTCCCAAGTCAGTGTTTAGGGTGATCAGGCAGAGCGTGGAAGGGAGCACCAGTGCATGTCATGAAGAGAAGGTAATTGTGCCTTCACCTGCTATTACAGAGACGCGTTTTTGACTCGGGCTTGCAGATGACCTTCTCCAATCAAACATTAACTTTGCAGCAAACAATCATTAGGGAGCATTTGCAGGCTTTAATAATTAACGCTTTTATTAATCCGCTGACTCCACTTCAAGCAACAGGTCTCTGCAAAATTAATTCTGTTGCCATTTAGAGGAGAAGGAAATGAATACTGTTTCAGGGCTGAGAAGGAAGAGGGTGTTTAGATTCCACTGCACTTTCTAAAGGTACTGGATCTGCTCCTAGAACTGTAATTATGCAACTTATTAACTGAACTGCCAAACATGAGGCTAAGTAATTTTCAAAGCCTTGGCTTTAAGAAATAGCAGTACTAGCAGCCACGCAATCCAAAATCCAATCAAGAAAGACCAAAGACTTTCAACAGGTTGAAACTCCATCAGCTGCTTATTGGCTGCAAAAAGCACAGGAGATGAAGAAAGAGGTCCAGCTAAGCAAATTAACTCCTGTAGAATATGGGACCTGCTGCTCTAAAGAGCCAAGCCATGAGCAGGGGGAGATGGACATCTTCAGAGCTGCGCTGCACAGAAAGTTCAGCTGGGAGGGCTCAGCTTCTACCTGCCAAGCAAGATAGCTCAGCTCAGTGATTGCTCGGGCTTGTGAGACTTTGCAATTCTGCCGAGAGCCCCAGGAATTTTAAAGGTCAAAAAGGAGCAGGAGGGACCACAAAGCATGTCATTGCTCGGTTGCCAGCGATGATTTGGAATTCATGTCGAATAGCTCTTTTAAGTGCTATCACAGAACAAATCAAGGTGCTGATTCACAAGCTCACTAGAGTCAACCAGGTCACATTCACAAAATTGGGAAGAACTCAATGGTATTTCTTCCCCTCACTTTTCTGGCTTCCTCAGATCACCACCTGTTGCAGAGCAGGGCAGGCACGCGGCTGGCGCAACTGCGACACAAAGAAACGGCAAAGCAAACTCAGCTAAGGGCAGAAGGGAATCAATAAATGCTGATTAACCTAACTACTGTTAAACGTGCAAGGCTGAAATGAATAAGAAGTGCTGAGAAAATGTTCCTGTTCAATCCTCCTCCCTCCTGCATGTCCCCGTGGTCTCTCCAGATCGGTTTCCATGGGGCAAGAAGCTGCCTGATTATTTTTCAGTGAAAACCTCCCTTTTTGCAGCAAGTCACAGCGACAGAGCAGAACCCAGACTTGCTCAGGGCTTTGCAGAGCTCTGCTCAACCCACCAGATAATGCTCCCTTTTGAGTGGTTTGGTACATGTGGGATAACTGAACGGGCTCCCTCTCCAGTGAATAACTCTTGCCTTTGTGTTTGAATACTTAAGGAGCGTTTTGACTTTCTACGTATTGCTGCCATTTAGAAACACAGCACGAGAATCAGTCTGTTAATTCATTACTTCGTGCTGTAATATGTAGAAAAACTCACGGTTTCAGTTCCTGCAGCTTCTCCCCCCTGTCAATGCCCGAGTGGGGGTGCAGCTGGTCGCCAGCATGTTCCTGCATTTCCCTCTCTTCTTCTTTAGTGATGGTAAAGCAGAAACAAATTAAAAAGAGAGGGGCTAGGAGATACCACCTTTTTTTTTAAAAGACGCTTTTTTTTTTTTTTTCACTGTTACTCAAGTTTTGCTGCTGTGGGCAAGATATGACATTGCAAGAAGCCGAATATTTTACAAAATACCTGCCAGAGAAATTCCTACCTGTAAATTACTATGTGCACCCTCTGCAGTCCTGTGTGTCTGAGCCCAGCGAAGTCCCCCTCAGAAACACTGAGCATTTTAATAACACTCTCAACTTCTAATGCAGCAATAAACGTGGAGCAAGCTTTCAGATATTTCCCTGAGAAATGAAGAAACAAAAATCCCATTTTACAGATGGGTAAGCAAGTAGAGAGAAGTTAAACGATTTCCTCCAGGATACATACTCATCACGAGGAAGATGGTATGAAGGTTACAGTGATCCTGGCTTCTTGGCATCGTTGGAAATTGGCCGTGACCCTCTACAGCCCAATATGCAAAATAAAGTTTGTGCAGCAAATCAGAGCAGATTAGAGGCTTCCAAAGCAAAGCACGAACAACAAGGCTACCATCTGAGAAGGAATAATGTTAATTTGCCCTCAGCCAAGCCTTTTTGTCTCAACAAGCACCACTTGGTTTGCTTTAAATAGGCTCTAACTCAAAGTAGTTGCACACACACACACTAACGCGCAGTCCCGTGGATACGGGTCTCCTCTTTGACTATAAAGCCTGAGGAGACTCGACCTCTACGCAGAGCTCGTCCTGCAGCAGCTTCTAACCAGCTACCTGTTTTCTCAAAGGTTGGTGGAGCTCCTATGTCCTCAGCCGTACTGATTTGCTGCCAATTTTAACTGAAATTAGCCAACTGATTTAAAAACTAAGCTGAAGCAGAAAGACATCCAGCCATTTACTTGCATTTCCATGTAAAAGAGAGTAGGAAACATACTTTCGAATTTCTGGATTACAGCCACAAAATTCAGAGTGTCAGGCTTTACCAATCCCCACCTGTAACGCACGGTTACTGAGATTCAGAAATATACATTACAAAGATGGCCTGTAATATAAAGAATTTTTTTTAATGTAGTCACAATAAAATAAAAAAAAAAGGTGAATGATACTCAACCAAATTCAGCAAATTCAAACCTTGTCCTTGCGAAACATCAAAGAGATCACTCGTACGTGGTGAGGCAGCTGCCCACTGCTGGAAAGGGCCTTAAGGTCTCCCTTTGCTGCAAGTGGGTTGGGAAAGCTGTGCTAATGAGATGTAAAAACGGCATTATGAAAGGGCAGGCCCATTTTTATACTCTGCACTCACATTGATCGACTGACTCCTCGGAGCAGCGGACGTGAATCTTCAGCTGTAGCAGCAGTTTCAGCCTGAGTTGCCAGGTCTTGTTCAAGTTGCCGGCGCTGCCAAGGGCTTGGACCTGCCGAAATCCGCACAGCGAGATGAGATTTGCAAAGAGCAACTGGGAATCCAAAGGAACGAGCTCACCAAGGTCAACTCCACCACAGCAGGGTGCTGATCTCACAGCACTGGTGTGGTTCCTCCCTGCCCCACGTTAGCATTTGGTATAAAGCGTTCATTTGTCTAGGGTTAAAAAAGAGAAGAGTATTTGTAAACAGAGTATCTTTAGTGTACCTGCTTTTGATGCGGGGCATCTTTTACTGTGAATTAAACTTCAGCGAGAAGAGTGATTCACAACAGAAGCCTAAACGAGCTCTTCCACACGTCAAGACGCATGCTGTGCCCCTTTGCAAAGAGAGGAGAGCTGCAGCAACCTCCTTTTAGCCCTAATAAGCCAAAAACTAGACCTTGGTCCAGGGCTAACTGTTTTTCACCTGCATTTCTAAAGAATACCTTCGTTTTACGGGAGGTGGCGATTCCACACTTTTGAATAGCAAGGACATACCGCCTTGTAGGATATCATGGGTAGCTATGGATCTTTCAAGGGTATTTAAGCTGTTACATTAGTGTTCCCAAGGGAAAAATTGCTGGGAAGCTGCAGCTGAAGCAGTAAAAGCAGCTCAGCAGCTAATACCACCACCATAGGTGTAGGCACTGTGGAAAGGTCCCTGCGTTTGCATCAAACTTCAGCCAAGGAACTATATTGCTTCGGTTCCTGCAGCAGAAAGGCATCCGGATATGGGGAACAAAGCAAAATCTTTCTTCCCTTTCCTCGAATCTCTCTCTAGTCTCACGCAGAGCCCATGTTTGCATATCGATTATCCTTATTATCACATAAATCCATGTATTTCTGAGCTCTCCAGGCTTCCCAAGATGAATTTCCTATCCTTTCACATCATGGAAAGGCTATGAAATAACGTTCAGACGTCTGTTGGAAAAGGAATTTTGCGCAGGGTGACGGAGGGATGCTGCTGGTTTGCTCTCCAGGCAGGGCCAGGCTCACTCTGGGCATCCTGGGCCCTCTCGTGGCTGTTTTGGAGAGGACATAAAAAACTTTTCTAGGTCCTTACTCAGAAAACTCCAAGACATGTTCTCTCCAGGCCCTCCAGCTCTCAAATATTTTCACTGACAATTGCCACAAACGACAACATTTTGTTTCAGATCCAATTTCACTTGGGATTTTAGAAGTATTTGGTTTTTTTTCTTTTTCTCTTCAAGCTCATCACCAAAAAAGACTACTTCACTTTTAATATTTTTCCCCGTCCAAACAGTTCAATATTTTAAAACTGAAGCTTCTAAGGATGGGATTTGGTTCAGTTTCTTTATGGACACAGGGCTCCGCTCCCCGCCAACGAGCCCCGGGGGCTTTGCAGACAAAACTGCATTCCCGTGGGTAACAAATGCACCCTAGAGAGTTGCTTAGGTTTGCTTTTCAATACGTGGGACTACAAGCAGACGAAGCATAAACCTTCTCATGACAAAAATTGCTTGCAATTATTCTGTACAGCCGTTAATTCATTGAGGGGTCTAAGGAAAAAAAAACCACAACCTAAGGCTATTTTAAAAAAAGAAATTACGGATAAACAGATGGTTTAAAGTGACAATATACCTGAAGAAGTTACAAAAAAATAGAGAGACTGCCTAAAAAGATTATCGAGAGATCAAATTGTTCCGCCAAGGTTAATGAAAGTTAGGATAGAGTGGCAAACGCATGAGGAAACAGATCAGATGAAGTGAGCAATTATGGAGATAAAGACTGTAAAATGCTGGTTATTCCAATCTTGTAAGAATCCCTTGGTTTTAGCACCATTTTATATTGTCTTTCAAATGCTTGCCATGCATTTTGCATGAGGAATATTTCAATCAGACTTTGAATGGAATGACTTGAAAGCAAAGGATAAGAAAATTCACCTGAAGCTGACATGGGGTTTATGATCAGTGTCCCGCATTCCAGCTGTTTGTCAGGAAAAGGAAATTGTTCAGCTAATGCTTTGGGGTAGAGCAAGAGAAAACTGCATTTCCCCACCAAAAAAAAAACGTCCTCCCGGAACATTTCCAGTCATGTAAAGAGAGCAGGCTACGCTTTCACTAACCGCCACCATTATTTAATTATAATCAAACCATTATTGTTCCTACCAGCGACATTTTGACGGGAAATAATTTCTTGTTAATTGTAAGACACAGTGTAAAAATTTTCATTGTCAGCAGTAAAACCCAATATTGTCTGAACCTGACAACATGCACTAGAACAGCATAATTACCACTCAGATTAGAGGCAAACGAGCCACTTACCTTTGAACTGGATTGAAACAGATTCTTGCCCTTTTTCCTGCCTGTTCTCTTTCATTAGAAATGCTTCAGTCAAACGGTCGCGTAGTATTTTAGTGTATCATCGAAGCTGATTCAATTAAGATACTGTGGCATCTCAGATTTCGTTTTTATAATATATTATGTATTAACTTGCTGAAGGTCTGTTTCTGACCTTGAATTCCAAATTGCAATATAAAAGCAAGCGTCTGGTAGGAAACGCATCCCCCGCCGCACGCCAGCTCCCGCGTATATATAACCCCTGAGCTTATCACTAAAACTGCTAAGTTTGAGAAAAAAAACCAAACAAAATCTTAAAAAAACCCCATGAATAAACCCACCCAAACCCGGCAACTTACTGCTGCAGATGATGAAGCTGCAGCACCACAGCGGTGCTCAGAGCCAGCACCGCACAAAGGGTTTAGATGGGGTCAGACACAGGCTTCGGGTCAGGCTCTCTTCCCATCCCAGAGGAGAATCTTGGGAACAGTCTCAACAGCAGGCACTAGCGGTGAAGGAAAAGGGTTAAATTTTTTTAGTAGAGCGTTTTCTATCAAAATGCGATTGGAAGGAGTCTGCTTTTTATTCTGAAGTGTCAAAAATCCACCTGCTGCTTGCTAGTGTCATCAATAACACCACACTGGGAGCTCTTGGACACAGTATCACCAGGATCAGGAAACACCAAAGAGCACATTTCTTTTGGTCTAAAACTAGACCAGAGACTCTAGTGTGCAATTCCAGTTTGCTTAAGGTGATGCTGGGATAAGCGAACAACTTCCAATTCTGATTTAACAATTAGAAAAAGGAAAACCAAGCCACAAGTTTGTTCTGATTAAACACTTCAGAGGAAGCAGCTACTTCAAGGTGGGTGGAAGTTCACCTGCTTTCCTGCACTGAGGTTGGTATCTCCAGCTTCATTTCCAGCTGGCCATAGAGGATGTTTCAGTCGGAGCAGCAATTTTAACTTTCTGGAAGTTATTTGATGCAGCAAGACTGAGTTCAAAACATGCTTTAAGCCCTTTCTTCCTCAGCACTATGAAAGAGGAGCTAGTTCATCTTAGCACAGTTAGAGATTCTATGAATAAAGGAGCTTTTCGTTAAATATTAAAAATAAAATTACATACTGCTTTCTGCTCTGCTTAAAATTTTAGCGAGGATAAGCCCCGAGGTGCTGAAAACCATTAATAGAAGTCCTTTCCGTTGCCTTTTCTTCCTAGACTTATGCTGGCTGGAAAAAGTTCTGGATACTCCAGGCTTTCTTTGGCAGATCTCTCCAGAGTACTTGTTCCACAGTAAGATTTCAAAATTGACTGTAGAAAAAACAAAATATCTGAGGTGACCCTTCTGCAGTCTTACATTTTTAACTTCCCCATATATTAATCTTGCAAGTACAATTTATGATGAGTCATTAAGATATTTTCCATTTCAGGCATTTAAATATTTAAAGATCCAGAGGCTGGCTGGTGTCAGATTTGAGTGCTTAAATTACCTCCTTCCACTCACTCCACTTCTCCTGCACAGCAGAATGGTGCCCGCAAATACTTTCACCTTTCCTTAAGGAATATTTCCATCTGAATGGAGTATACTACTTGGGAAGGCAACTTCAGCTGCACCGCAACGTGAGCTGTTAAAACGGCAAACTTATCTATAATGCATTTTGGTTAGGAAATGATCTACGTGTGTGTCAGACTGGTGGTGGGCTGAGGAGGAGAAGGAAAAAAAAAAACCCAACTGTGTTCGCACGGAACTGGGAGGTTCTGGCAGCGCTTGCAGCGGAATCACTGAGTAGCGGATGGAATTTTTTTGGTACCTGGAAAAATGTTACCTGGTGGCCTAATGCAGTCAGAGAACAGCCACGGCAGGAGCGGCTCTGGCAGGAGACGGCTCATTTACCCTGAATCAACCGCAGGATTCCCGATTTAAAAAAAAAAAAGTAACAACAGGAAGTGTGGCTGCTAAGAGAGTGAAGCAGATGGACTGAAAACAGGGACAACTTGTTCGTTCTTTTTGTCTACATGAGGACAAGGGTTAAACCTCCGAATTATCCATCTCGGCTTTGCTTCTGCAGGAAGGAGAATGGCTGGAAGGGAACAAAGGCTAAACTTGCAGACATTCTTTTGCAATTCTCAAGATATGTACCTTTTTTTTTTTTTTCTTTTAAGGGCCCACAGACAGAGTAACTTGCTAAGTTTATATGTCGAGTAGAAAAACCATCTGTTCCTCCTTCTGTTTCACAGCAGCGATGCTTGGCGGCAAAAGAGAAGACTTACCTGGAGTGATTTTAAAAGAAAATCTGCTCTTTATACCAGGCTAAATCAGGGAGGTCAGTTACAAAGGCAAAAAAAAAAAAAAAAAAAATTTTTTTTATCTGCAAGAAAATGTTTATTCTTTGTAAACCCCACAGAAAAAAAAGAATGCAGCCAAGACCAAGTATTGAACGAAAACTGTGCCAAAGTAGGCAGCAAATTGGGGGAACCTCAACACAAAAAGTCAGTGACAATATTTCATGTTTTGCACAAAGATGAAGAACCTATGACATTTCTGAGTAACACTTTCATGGTGACAATTACACAAGATGATTCAAAAATGCAAATGACAGTAACATGCACACCTGGCTAAAGCTAGAAGTTTTATCCCAAAAGAATATCTGTAATTAAAATGATGAAACTTTAATATTTCTGTTGGCTTGCGTGTCCTATTTTTTTTAATGAGGCATCATACATGCCAATTAACATGAAACTTTAAAAAAAAAAAAAATTTCTTTCAAGAAGAACTTTGTCCTTCCAGAGTCCATTGCATGTTTGCAAAATCCCGTTGGGTTTGTAAGCCTGCTAAGTTTCCCAATACAGTTTTGCTTCCCACCCCTCCAATCCCCACCCTCCAAAAATCTGAAACACTTCAGAAGTTGCCAGGGCAAACGTTATCTCTCAATGTATAATAATACATTTGAACCGAAACCTTTGTGCAATTTATGAGTTTCCTTTAAAACTCCTTGGCACAACGGCTGAAAAACATTCAGCTCCATGTAAATTGCCCAACACAAGGTGATATGAAGTGTAAATCACAGTTGAATAAAATAAAAAAAACCCAGAACTGCAGCTTTTATTAGCCAGCTTTACAGTCTCTTGTATACAGTACATTGCACAGTTCCGCCTTCACAATAACGCTTCCTCTATTAATATTGTGCCTTCCGTGATGCAGAATAATCAAGGCAAGTTACAGAACACTGCTGAGTTTATATCAAAATAAACAGAAGATGTAACCTTGGTTTATAATGAACATCCAAATTACCATGTACAATTTGCAGTAGACTCTGTAATGAGCTTGATATATAAGCTAGATGACAGTGAAGGGGGAAAAAATAGTTTAAACTATCAAGTTTCCTCTTGAAATGTCTTTTCCCAAGGCACTGTGAACAAGACTGTTAGCAATTCTCAATGACTAAAAACACCAATGGGAATATAAATATTTCACACAACAACCACCGGCACATCAGCATCTAGTCTCTTATTCTTTCCCTTAAACAACACCCCTGAAATTTGTTTGGTCCTTTGAAGGGTAATCAAATTATCTTCTGCAACATCACATATTTGTATTTAATACATCTACAAATCAAAGCTTTGTTAGATTATATAACCCTTTCGCTGTAAAAACTAAAGGTTTTTCCTCACTATTTCTGAATGAATCTCAAATTTGACTTAATTTAAAAAAAAACAAAAGAAAAAAAAAAGAAAGGGTTCAAAATCAAGCAAAGCCCTGTATTTTTCAAGAGGAAACCATGCAAGAGTACATAAAAAGGCAAAATTGGCTACTTGAAAACCAAGAATTGTTTTTAATGCATTGGCCAAGGAAAATAAATTGCAAAGTTCTGTGAGGTTTTCTAAAAATTTACAAGAAAAACTGATGGGCAGTTCTAGTCAATCCAGATGTTCTTTGACCCTGTTTTAACTGACAACGAATACAGTCTCACACAATACGATTTCATCTTGACTGCAAGAGACACTCCCGAGTGATGCCTTCAGCATGACAAAATTACTGGGCAAAAAGAAAATTGGCATTTATTTCTTCAGGGGCTGATAGACAGAGGCATTGGGGTCAAGTCCAGAAGGGCTGGTCTCCACAAATTTGGAAGAATAATGTGGGGAAACAGGACTCAGAGTGCTGGTGGCTGCAGTGTATGTTATGCTGGGCATTACTGCCATAACTTCTGCAATCTTCTGTTTAAGGTCCTTGATTTCCTGATCTTTTTGAATGATTTGCCCTGAAAACAGCAAAGAACATCACTTAGAAGCAGCAGCGTGTTTTCACACTTCACCAACCGGTCAGCAGTAAGAGCTGGTGAAGAACACCACCCAGCAGACATCCAGTGCTCGAACATGGCATCGGTACAGGCACGACTTGCGTAACTCCTGCTTTTTGTTGACGCACCACGTTGAATTACCTCTAGTTACCACCTAACACAACCAGCCAGAGCCCTTCCATTCCATTTGCACCCTCTGGATCCAGAGTTGCACCACACCAAAAGATCCTTTCTACGGCCCAACTTTTTTCTGCACTTTTCCATTCACATTTTACAAGCACCTCCCCGGAGGTTGCTTATTAAATGTGTTTTTTCTTTTCAAACCCGTCAAAACTATTTTGCTAACCCCTCCCTTTGTGCACGCTCACATCGCTCCAGCCATTTGTGCAAGAGAAACACCAAGGAAAAGAAACCAAAAAAATTCTCACTGATCAAGATTTCCTGCAACCAAAGAAACTTCTGCAAGGAAATCAGAGAGGCACTACACCAAAAGGCGACTGGATTTTGCTTCATGGTTTGCGCAGCTGAACAAAGGACAGCCTGGGCAGGGCTTTATACTGGTTTCATGCTCCCTCTGGTGGCTGCAACACCAGTGTCCACGCTGACCTCACCAGCGGGAGGTTTAAGACAGGTTGGGTTATTTTTTTCCTCCTCATATTCAGGAGGTATCAAAATATTACTGGGATTCAAGGAAAGGGGCTGAATAGACAGCAACTGTTACTTTCTCTCCTAGCTTTTTAAAAGAAACTCTCCAGCTTTAAGGTAAGGGTTTATAAAAATGTAGAAAATCATCATAAATTAACTTCAACGCTCATCTTGACATTTATTGTCTTCAGTTCAATAGCTTGGGGAAATCAGTTCAGCTGATGAGCTGGACTGCTGAGGCTCACAGTCCCAAAGCTGTAAATTACACAAAATCTCTCTGAAAACTGAAATGCTGAGTGGGGGCCATAGCCCATCCCTAAATAATAATAATAAAAAGAAAAGATGGGATATTCTTTGTTATGTTTTCATTCTTTTAGTCGTTACTACATGTTGAATTCAGCCACCCCGTATTACCTTGGGCAATCTCAAGCTGCCGTTTTGCATCTCCTAACGCAGAGAACAGATCCAGCTTGATTCTCGTCTCTGCGCTCAGGCTGTTCTCTAAGTGCTGTGTTTTATCCTGCATGGCTGAAAGTGCTGACATTAACACCTCCGTATCCTTCTCGTTTTCCTTGTACTTCCGCAGTTCCTGCAGGAGTAATTAGACAAATGTTATTCTCATCGACTTTACACACGAGATACACCGAGAAGTCTTTCTCGTCCCCACAGCACACCACTGGGCCTGGGATTAATACTGTAAAATTAAAATGACGGTTAATTAAGGACACTGTATTATTACCTCCAGTAATTATACATGACCATCATACAAGTGATTAAAGCCATATTGTACAACGCGTAATTACAGCGCGGTGAGCAAGTGCCATTTACTCTGCTTCTCAGCCCTCTCTCATCCACATGGGGACCCTCCACCCAGAAACCCTGCTCAGCACTTCCCAGCACCAGCTGAGCAGCCACATGGAGCTTTTAGCCAAGCTGTGGAACATAAAACACTTCCTACAAGCAAAATGGCTAC
>JAVSBS010029604.1:0-15016 GCA_033124195.1 Coracias cyanogaster
GGGACTGAAGGAACTTTGCCGCACCCAGGCTCTGGCCGGGGCGCGGATTAAGTGGCAGGAAGTCATCTGCGGCTGCTGGGGTTCCCCCCGGTGCGGGGAGTGCTGTAAATCCCCGCGGGCCGCTTTGAGGACCCTGACGGGCCGTATCCGGCCCACGGGCCGTAGTTTGAGGACCCGTGGTCTAGGGGTTAGGGAGATGTTTGAAGAAGGTTGGACTAGATGATCCTAGAGGTCTTTTCCAATCTGAATGACTCTTTGCTTCTATGACTAAAATAATTCTGCTTTTAGCTAACACATAGAGCACCCCCAAAAGGCTCTTCCTTTCAATCTGGAGATCTCAGCAGGGAGATGACCTTGATTTTGTTTGGGTTTTTTTTTACCGTGGTTCAAACTGCCACAAGGGCTTATTAATAGTGTGGCTATTACCTAATTTTATTTTTCCCAGCTTGTACAGTTACCACTTCTCCTAACACCTCTTTCTTCTACTTCCAAGAGCCCCTATGGCAGGTGCCTCCCCTACACGAATGAATCCACAGACATAGAGTCATCTCCTAATCTTTCTTGTAGTAATTTATCTAGGCTAATGTCCTTCAGATTTGCACTGCATAGCTTTCTCAAACTCTGCCACAGTTTTTATGGGATCTTCTGCAGTTTCATCAAGTTTCCAAATCATTAAAAAAATAGAGACACCAGTGTGTCGACAGTGCTTCAGTTCCAGTGTTTCAAACACTTTTCTAAGGTAAAATTAATCTCTTACTTCTGCTAGTTGTTTTTATGACCCAAAGGTCATAGCAAGCTTTGAGCATATAAAAGCTTCCTTACAAGTGGTTGTCTTGCTAAGAAACAGCTGAAAGGGGCTTTAAAACAAGTCACCTATCCCAGCTTCCATCACGGAGCCAAATTAAAGCGAGATACAAAACAGTGACACACTGAGGGTAATACCACTGTGGTATTCCCTAGCAAAGCTGAGGTTGGGTGCTATGGGCCATGCAGTGATGGACAGGTCTCTCCATAGATGCTGGGGACCTCTGTGAGTCAGTGTCTTTGGCTGAAGGAGTAGTGGGGACAGCTGTCCCTTGGCTCTGGGGATGTCAGGTCCCACAGCAGCTTCATGCATGCAGTCTCGAGGAAACTGAAATTCATACCCAGGCAGAATAATGTTGATAAATCTCCTCTATATGGATACACAGTGTAGATGTAGAGGAGTCTCACAGACTTGTCTCACAGAGAAGACAAGTCATTTTGATCAAGAGCATTTCTGAGAAGTAAAAGCTTTGCATACAGTTGATAGTGAAGACAGGAATAAGGCATCCTCCTGGATGAGTTTTGTAGGGTCAGGCTGAGTACTAGAGGTTTAAACAGTATATATATTATTTTTCTCAATCCTATTTTTCAATAAGAAATAGGTGCAATGAGTTTGGCTGAAATCCCTCCTCTTGCCCAGAAGTGGACAATTTGGTGGGACTTCATTTTGACATTAAAGCAAATGGCATTTTGCTTTTATGTCTATAACTCATTTTAAATTAAATAGCTCATCCACTGATGGATGAGTGTTGCATGAGAAGCTCAAGAAGATGGAATCAAAGTCTAGGAGCCTGCCCTGACTTAACCCGGGTTAAGAAGTACCGATGGGTTTTCTACCTCATTTACAGCTGGTTCCTATGACACGTAACACTCAAAACTCCAGGGACCTCAAAAAGAGCAGAGTCAGGGTGATAACAACGTGAAGTATGCCTTGAAGGTATAGGAAGGTTCTCCTACGTCAGCCGACTGCACCTTCATCTGGTTGTTCCCTGTCTCGCTCATGACTCGCTGCATGCCTTCTCCTCTGCAGAGCAGGTGACAGGGTCACGTGTGAAATGAGAAACACGAGTGATACTTCAATAACACCCTCCTCTTGTGCAACAAGAGGAGCACACCCACGTATATGGTATGTGCTGGTTCCTCCAGAACCCTCAGTTGCTGTGCTGGCTGTGTGGTACTAGGAAGCTCAGGGCTGCTGCAAATTTGCAAAGGTTTTGCTGCTTTGGTTGACATTTAACTATTAACCAGTTTTGTGGAGACTGAAGTAAAAAGTGCTGTTTGTGGGAGGTGATGTGTGGATGGGAGAAAGAGTAGGAGTAGTAGATGTCATGCACCTGATTGTGTTTACCCATTTCAACATTAGTTTTCTTAAGGACAGAGCCCTTCTGGATCCCTCACAGCCATGCGAGGCTTCAGGCACTTGTACTTGGCTAAACCTGGGTGCTAAGTACTGCCTGGCTGGCAGGAGGTGGCCTGGCAGCGGAGGCACTGGATAACTGTGTAACTGGGCTTAAAAAGTCTGCCAGATGTGAAAGCACAGATGGGGAGTGGGTGGAAATCCTCTGGCTGAAATAGCCCATATGGGCTGACACCATGGTACAGTTTGAAACTGATCTCCAAACAAACCTCAAGTCTTCTCACCTGCTGAGCTGAGACTTGCCCAGCTTTCCTAGCTTCAGTGAGCACTGAAGGCTCTCCGTCAGGGAACGGGCACTGCTTCAGGCACACTTGAGCAAGAGGAGGCTGAAAGTTGCTTGGTTCAGCTCTGCCCTGAAGCTTATCATAGCATCTGAGTGGCCCCACGGCCCTCTACAGCTCATCTTTCCTGCTTCAAAAGGTGCCCATCACCACTGGCACAAGTGGGCTGCACAAGTACATGGCAAGTGCACTTGCACTGGGGTAACAACAGGACCCAGCTCGTAGCTGCTTTTGTTCGTCCATAAATCTCAGTATTCCTCCATGGGGAGGATGAGGAGGACAAAGACAAAGTGAGTTTCCTGTGGGCATGCAGGAAATCAGCAGCACAACAAGTGGGACTGGGAGTAAAGTGGAAAAAGTCAAACTTTCCTAAGCCTGAAACATTTAGGCTGGCTTTGCTCTGGCTTTAGCTTGGAGTGCCACCTAGGTCAGCTCTGGGCACTGAAGTGGGTCTGTGCAGATTAGCAGTGTCCTCCCACCGCTGCAGGTCAGAGCTCACCTTCAAGACCACTGCCAGCAGGTGCACAGATTTGCTTTTCAAATCAACATTCCCGCCTTTGTTTAGGTCCTCCTTCAGCTCCTTGCGTGCTTTCTCATTGGCAGCTTTTCTGAATATCCCTTCAGTGGAAGGTCCTTTCATGTACAATATAGCTAGGAGATCCTGCAGGGAAAAAACAGACAGGAATTGGAGAACAGTTACTTGAGTGAATGAAGATCCTTTAGCAGGTGAATATTTCTTTAGAAGCAGAAGCTAAAATGTCTAGAGGTACACTGTGCTCTAATTAGGTCAGTATCTGGTTCTTGCTCCAAGTAGATTACACAGGCAATAACCTGATTTTCCCCCAACCTACCCTGGTTTTGGGCTGGGGAATTCCACTAACTTAAGTGGAATTGTCCCTCCTTGGGAAGGAACCAAGGTATGGCTTAAGTCTTAGTTCAAATCCCTTCTCTCTCAAGGCAAGCTTGATAAAAGAGATAAAAGCCTGTCTATTGGAAAAGCCAACTCAGTGGGAGAGCTGTCACAAGACCGTTTTTATCCAGAAAATGGTATTTAGGTATTTGTCAGTGGCAGGAACACTTTTTTCAGGGAAATACAGACATCCTTGGAAGTTTATGCTGAAAGATTCATTTAAATTACTTCTGTAGAATCACAGATGTTTACACTAAGGAGCAGATCTCCTATTCCCGGGCCTGGGTTGTCTCCACTCAGAGTTACTACCAATGAAAGTTGGGTGGGCTGGACAAGACCTGCAGACTTGCCCCTTTCTGGCACTGGGCCCTGAGCTTATCAGAAGTGTCTGTAAGGGGAAACACCAAAATCACTCACTGCCTTCTTGCTGCAGCACAAGTACAGGGGATCCTGCCTCACACTGGAAGCCAGAGGTATGTTAACTGTATCGCCAGGCTTGCTTACCTGGACCGGTTGGGGCAGCGTGTCATCTTCCCCACAGATAATTGCCAGAGGCTGGCCAAACAGAGTGATTTTGGCACCCAAGTCTAGCTGCCCTGGGGAATTCCCATTGGTAGAACTTCGTCTCAGTGTAAATGACTGCGATATCACCTTCTTTCTTTTCTTTGTTCCATCTGCTGCAAGCAAAAGAAAAGCAAAAAATAATTTAAAAGAAACAATCAGAGAGCGCTATGCAGCCTTTCATCTGTGTGCAGTGCAGAGATGTATGTTGAAACAATTCAAACTAAATGAGGAGAAACTGAAAGACAACAAAGTGGTTACTACGGAAACAACGGCCTAAACTGTAAAACTGTGACCATCCCTCCAAGGACACCACCTTTCCTGTTTTGGGGTTGTTTCTTTTACATTCTAGTCACTGTTTCTTCTTAGTGAGTGAGAACAGGCAAGGCTCTGAAATAACAGCATTTATAGAGATTTTTTGATATTGCAGTGGTTTCTGTGATAACTATCTAAGGCAGATATATCAGTTGGGCAGCTGGCAATGACAACAATTTTCACTATGCGGTCTGACTGTGCCCCAGCTTTGGGGCAAAAGTGGAACTATGGGCTCCTGCTTTTCAGCCTCTTTCACAGGCTGTAAAGAAAACACATGGCTCCAGCTCTGTGAGCTTTGGAGCCAGCTCTGACTGTGGCCTTGCTAGAGCTAGTTCTTGCTCCCCACTAGCCAGCTAGTGGAAGGTGGTACTTGCTCCAGAGGATGGCAGCATCACGGTGGGGCCTCATTGGCATCAGGGTCAGAAATCTCTTAATATGGGTTTTTGCATCTGCATCTTAAAGAGGAGGGCATGCTAGGAATGTGGAGATCATGGTTGTATTTGGGTATGGTGTGGCTTTCTTCCCCCTTTCAGAAACAGTGAAAGAAGGGTCCTTTTGCTAGAAAGCTTTCTAAAGGAGTAGCCTTATTCAAATTTCCTATAAAGGACTTGCTTTCTCCTCCAGAATGAAGTTGTCTTGTGCAGATGAAAGGTTCTCGGGACCTGTATTTGTGGCTTAGCACAAGTACTTGGTACAGAGGGGTTAAAAGCTATGAGAAAGTTACCTAACATTATAGTGACATATTAAATGTTTTCTTCTGCTACTCCTGAAAAAGGTCTGGTATGATAGTCTGCTCTAAATCTGACCCTGCCCTGCTAATGGTCTCCTCCAGGTTGTTTACAAGTGCTGAGGTTTGCATAGAGAGAAAAAACAAGTGCTGCTCTTGCTGCCAAGAGGGTTTATTTGCTCTGGTGTGCAACCGCTGGTAAGCGGAACCCTGTACATACTTGCAGTGCCACACCCCAGTGGTGATGCTCGAGTGAGAAAGGAGCACATTTTCCTCCTATCACTGCCAGGGAACACAATGAAACAGGGCTCTGAGGACCAGGGAACAGGGATACAAGACCTCTGGCACTCAGCACTGTGACCTGTGCCACTGGGAGTAAGGAAAAGAGGTCATTTGCAAATGAGTGGCACTCCAGGGCTGAGGGCTGTGCATTGCTCCCAGGGAGGTGAAGCGGGCAGTTTTGAGTTGTTTTGCTGAAGCACCAGCTGGCAAACACTATATAAGAAGGCATTTCCTCAGTTTGCTTTTGAAACTCACCAGCTGAGTAGCAAAGTCCATCTTCAGTATCTGCTGGGACCAGCGGGGGGCATTTCTTGGCATCAGCCTGCAAGAAGCATGTTAGGGTTACAGAGCTGGCACCAGCAGTGAGGACCACCTGCGAGTTGCTGCAGCTCTTTCAAACTCTGTGGGAGGCTCAGGGGAATAACCAGAGCAAGCCCAACACCCGCTGAAGAGATGCTTGAGTCCAGGAGTGATATTGCCTCACTGCCTAACACAAGGGTTTGTGGTAAACCCTGCAGCCAGCCACCCCAGACCTGCCCAACGGGTCATAACTCCATACTCTTTCAGGCTGCTCTTTTGATCCAGAGAAGCCACAGCTGGACACAGCCTGATCTTCTGTGTCCTCCCCTGGACCAGACGTTTCCTCCCAGATTCCTCCAGGGAGCCTTGATGACTTCAGAGCCTGCCAGATTCCTGAGCAAAGCTCCCCAGGAGCCCACAGAATACACTGGCTGCTCACAGCAATGCCCAACTCCTTATGCACAGAGTTGCCTTCAAAGGGCTCTCCCCACTCGTAGGTAACAGCAGGCAGCCAGCAGCTCCTACAGAGGCCACGTCCACTTTGCTAAGATATCTCGCATCCATACCCAAGAAGGATCACTGGAAAGGTAGCGGCTGCTTACCTCCGACTGGCACTCAATCAAACTCTCCATGTTCCCAGCATTTAGTGTCTTTGACTAGGCAAAAAAAAATAAAAAGACACTATGTGAGTGGCTGAATGCTATGGTTTAGAAATCAGAACTTTTCAAAATCACTCTGTTAACAAAGCTGAAACAATAAAGACACTTACAGTATTACAACTGCTTAACACTTTCATCAGGAGTTTGATCGGGGGAGCTCTGGACACTCTGGATTCCTTTGGTCCTTTTGTTTGCCTTTTTATTTGACAGGGAATGGACAAAAAAAGAGCTTTGTAAAACTGCACCCTTTTTGTCTTTCTGCCCTGCAAGCCAGTCTAGCATTTAAGTACGATCCTGAACCAGCAACATATCCCACACAAGTCAATCACAAAGCCCTTCTCTGGAAGACATTCAGCCCTACTGCTCTATCTACCTCTTGATTAAAACAGGAAAAAAAAAAGCATTCCATTTTTAATCCATGCAAAAAAAGAGCAAGTGGTGACAGCTACATAGGATTGTTCACCTGCAAACACAAGGCTAGGTGAGTCAGTCAGCTCTGCCCACGAGCTACCCTTAGCAGTGGGTGCGCCTTTCCCCCATCTATATTTTTGTACATCTCTACAGCTTCATCTGGAGCACTCCACTGACTTCAACTGCAACACCACAGATTTTATCCTGGGCAGTACTTACCCAAGGAGTGAGTCCAGCCAGAGCTCCTTCACTTCCCGGGAACTGCAGAGGAAAGGAGAAACAGCATCACTCCCCACTGCTACTAATCCTTTGGGCAGAGACAGGCGACTAAACAGTTCTACCCCACGTGTGCAGCCTTATATACGCAGAAGGGGCAGGTGGAAATTCACAGACAGGAAGAAGCATCATGGGGCAGGACTGAGATGCTACGAAATATATGGCTTCCTCTTTCCTTTTAAAGGAGTTACTTTTTTTTTCCTTAAAGAAAAAAAAAATCCCTTGTAGCTGTTATGGATGGAAAAGATGAGACGCTTGCCAGGTAAAGGTTCCATCTAGCATCACCAGCGTGAGGTGGGATGTGCAGAGAGGGCTGCAGTGTGGGCAGATTCTCCTCACCATTAAAGGGCAGTGGGTACAGTCTGTCCTTTGACTGCTCAGAAGCCTTAGATTTTGCAGTTTAAAGACTCACCAGCACATCAAGTTACGCTAAGAATAGTTAAAAACATAGGGGAGTGTAACAGCCAAGAGCCAGAGAAATGTTTTTGTATTTTTTTTTAAACTGATGGCAACAGTTTACTGTCTGCAAGCAGATGTAGACACACACTTTGCTGGTGCCAACTAGTTCTTGAGAATCTAAGCACTGGACTTCTATAGAAGAGGTGGTGTTATGGAATAATTTAGTAATGTATGACAATAAGTAGTTAAAAGTCTTGCTTAAAATATGTCTTAGTAAGAATTATGTGTCCAGGTAATAAAGGATAATTCAACTGAAAAGATCAAAAAACCCAGGAAAAATCTACCTCTGCTCTCCCTGTACCTTTTCACGGTCTGTTGCTGACTCCCCCCAGCCTGGGCACATCAGAAACATAAGGACAGCCGTACTCACTCTACAAGGCCATTATAAAAACTCATCAGTGTTTGATGTTAAATGCATTATATTCGTTCTACTGACTGATTGACAGAGGCAAACTACAACCCCATATTCTGGGTGCCAGACCTTTGATCTAGTGAAAAAGAGGAGCTAAGGCTGAGAGTCAAAGGGCTGGGAACATTTCAACGGTGGACCTAGGTGGAAAGAACGATTGTAAAACTGTGACCTTTCTGCTGCTGCTGCCTCTGGTGGATGCTCCATTTCTCATGTGCAGGGGATGAGGCTGTGTCATGGCACAGCTCTCTGCAGGTGCACGTTACAGCCACATCTGCTGCTGAATTCATCCTGAAAGCCATTCTTTGTTTAACCACATCAAACCTGGCCTGAGTAGTACTGACCTGGCTTGTCATGTGAAACAGGAAGGTGGTCTCAGCTTGGCTCTGGCAGAAATCCAAGGTGCAAAATTCACTTTTGGTTAGATGAACAAGAGCCAGGAGAGATGCCTTGCTTTTGTGGGGGATGATGCTGTAGATGACCTTTCAAGTCCTCCTAAGGCTCATCATTTCCACGCACCCATAGAGGCACCAGTCTATAGACTTGTTAAGGGCTGAAGCTTAGAGGGCTCTCAGTCAATTACTCTGCAGCCCTGTGCATTTACCACTGACCTTTCACTGTTGTAACTGATTTTTTGTTAATTAGCAGTCCCATGACATCTGTCATTTCCCTACTAAATTCCATGGGCTGATGCACATTTTTGCAGACATATTGTCACCCTACATCATGTTGTCCTGAGAATTTCTTCCAAGGCTCCCTGTCAGCTGCAGTACCCCTGCTGATAGTCCCAGCAGGATTCCTGGGACAAGGGGCATCTATTTTTTGGTATGGCCGTTAAATGTGTAGCTAAACATATCTGTCTGTTAAGTATCTTGGAGCCTTAAGGGACATCTGCAATTCAGTTCTGCCTTGCCCTCACTTCCAGCACCGTACACAGATGTATTTCTGAGCTCAATCTGTTCCATGATTAAGACATGGGGTTTGATCTGGAAAATGTGCAACTCCTGAGGAAAATGGGTGTTTAATGGGTGGTGATTAGGCAGGCCAGAAGCTTAGCTTACAAAGAGGGCACAGCTGTACAGCAGGCATAATGCTTTGCATTTCCCAGAAGGAGAAGATACAGTAATCGGTGGTGTATTGATAGCACAACACCAGACTGTCCATTGGCACACACTGCTGTACCTCATCTAATTAGTTCCCATCTATTAACAGTTGTGGGGGCATAATGGCCACTCTATGTGGAAGGTATGTGCATAGGCCTGCCTGTCCATGTGGAAAACAATTTGATTTTTTTTTTTCACTCTCCTGATATCATTTTTTTTATAGCTCTTTTACAGTATCTATCACAAACACTTCATTCGTGCCAAAATGACTATAAATCAGCTTATTTCATTACAAACAAACATGCCTCATCCGAATAGCAGGCATCCTAAAAAGCTATGGCTTGTCAGAATAATTGTATGGCCACACAGAACAAAGCTTGGCTGTATTTGTGAAAAGCAGTAAGTTAGCAAGTGCTGGCCCCTGTTGAGCACCACGGAGCTGTGTGCAGGGTCCCAAGGTCAGAAAAGCTGCTGTGCCAGGTGCGTGAAGACAGGAGGACCAGCACAGCATGAACTTCCTTCACACTTACCAACCAGAGCCGCCTCACAGCCACCTTCACCGGTGTGTATAGGATAGCATAGATGTAGCTCCCAAAGCCAATCTCCACACTGAGTCTTAATAGAAAAGGCCTGCCATATGGGATGTTTACAAATGAAGGTCCTTTACATGAACAGCTTCTTTTTTCCCTGAAGAAATTGATTCCCTCTCTACCACCCAGCTCGGCTTTGCAGACTCAGAGCCTCTGCTGTGTTCTGCCCCTCGGTTCGGTGCAGGTATTACACCACAATGCATTACAGCATTGTAATGTTTATTGTACCACAGTGGTTGCCCTAAGGCGATCAGAATAGATGGCGGATGGCTTGGGCACACCTGCAGCTGTTTGACGGTGATATGTTTCTCCCAAGCCATTCCTGACTAAGTGAATGCAGTCTCCTTCAAAGACATGGGGATGTTTACACAAAGATCAGGGCATAAGAGAGAGGGTGGACTTACAAGGGTTTTGCAGGAGTAGACTGTGTATGGGCTCTTCCCCTCCTATACATCAGGTTGCTTCCCTCAGTTCTGCTGAAATGCTTTGCATTCACCAAAGGGAAAGCAGGAGCAGCAGAGCATCCAACCCTGGGTAGATACATGCCTCTCAGGACTGGGTTCTCCTTGAGATTTGAAGCATTTTTCTTACAGAAGACAGGACATCAGATTGATGCCTCTGCTTCCCCCTGGGCCCAGACAGCCCCTTTTCCCCTCCCAGGCCTTGGCTGCTTTTGTGGTGCACTCCCAAGCACTTTGCTTAGCCAGTGTTTGGAGTGAGGGCTTCAAAAAAACTTGCTGCCAACACAGACCAAATGGTGATTTCCCCCTTTCTGTGAGTTACAGTCAAGATAGGTGTTTTCTTCTCTTTTCTCCTCTCTCCTCCTACACTGTGGCTCAGTGAAGGACTCCAGACAGACCACAGTAATGAAGGGCCAGCATCAGCTGGGAGGAGAAAACAATTGGGAAGTGATAGTAAACAAAAGAACATAAGAACAAATCCGCTGTGGGTGGACAGCCTCTGTTTTCTTCTCTCCTTATCAAGCCACAAATGGGAAAGTCCCAGCCACAGCTCACTTTTGTTTATTTCTACTACTTTTATGAATGTTTGACATGATGGCTCTTAGAAATGCCTTAGTCCTGTTATTGTACCAGCAAGGATGAAGCAGGAGCATAGCTATGAGAAGGGTATAGCGGAACACGCTGGGAGCAGTGACTCTTTCAAGCCCAGAAAAAGCCTTCATCAGTACCTCTCCATATGGAAAAGGGGTTGTATTCCAGTATTGTCTTCACTGGCACAACTTCGGTCTCCCCAGGGGACGACAGGAACATTTACCAAAACAAGGAAAGCAGTTATGCCAAAGTCAGAGAGCTGTTGGGTTGGATTTTTTTTTTTTTAAAGAAAAGCTCTGCATGATCTCTCCATGGACTCAAAGAACACAGTGTTGTGTGGGTTGCTGGGAACAGGTCACATTTCTACACATGTTCTGAAGGCAGCTCTAATTTCCTACCACTCTCCAGAGTGTATTGTAGATTGCACAGGCACAGTTCAGGGTTTGATCACAGAAAAGATGGTGGCCTGAGCTTTGATCAGACCAGTCCCTACCTGTTAAAGTTCAGAATGAGACCCATCAACCCAGCTGGTGCTGGACTCAAGTCAGGTGGGACTTGGACTCATGCTCACCCTGCCTCTAGAAAGTGAAACCCACTGTTTTTCCCAGCTTTGTTCAGCTGATTTCTATTCTTAATTAGATACCAAGGTTAGATTGCAGTGTGGGTTAGATCGCACTAGCTTTCTACACCCTGGGTTACTATTACATAGGAAAAACTTACAAATCAGAAACAATACTGTAAATACAGCCCAAGATGTATTTTGTGCCCTTCCCACAACACCCTTTTGGTTGCATTTGCTTTGCAGAATGGTTTGTTTACTCTTTCGTGGGTGCTTCCCACAAAACTAACTTGGCAGCTCTTTTACTTTAGAAGTTTTTTACTCACCATCAGGACAGTGGTTCCAGTGGGTGGCTTTTTAGCCATGGAGGCCAGGCACATTTTCCCAAAGGGTCTGTGCTGGAGTTCGGCTGTGTCTGAATTCAGTTTGCTTTTGTATCTCAGCAGCGCTTTGGGAATGCCTCATTCCTTGGGCTGGGCAAGGTGGGGAATTGAAGTTGCCCATCATTTCGGACTGAGCAGATGCAAATCTAAATCTTTGCTTGCTTAATATAAACAACAAGATAGTAGAGAATGTATGTAATTAAGTCTCAATTCTATTCAATTCTATTCTTTTCAAGATTTCTGCTTGAAGGTACTCAAAAAGTATTGAGAAGTGAGATGCTACTCACTTTTTTTTTTTTTTTTTACTTCAGCAAGTTTCTCACTTAGTTTGCCTCTTTATGTTGCCTCTTTGCAAATTAGAAGCTGAGATGGTGCTTTTCTGCCAAGTTTTTTTGCTCTTAGGAACATATTATATTTCTTATTGAATCCAGAGGGGTGTGAATCTTGAATTTGTTTTTCAGGATTAATACAAATGTTTTCTTTTTGATTTTGGTTGATGTAGGCTTGTATTTCTCCTCCTTCTGCACTTCGTGTTTTGCTTTGAATTCCAGTATAAGAATGATCTCGGATCTCAAAATGAGGATCAACAGAAACCAGAGATAACCTGGATTTCACACTGAATTCTAACTTGCATGTGATTTTGAGGCATAAGTCATCTCACTTTCAGAGGAAAAGATGATCTGCAGACTGCCAATGGCCTAGGAGCTAGTCTGGAATAAGACCAAGAAATCTTGGCCCAGGTGTAATCTGGGGTTTCATTGTGTATGTGTCCCATTGACTGAAAAACTAGAAAAGAAAGCCAGGCTCAGGAAGACCTTACAACTCCCCTGGAAGATCAGGAGCTGCTTCAGGGATAGCAAGCACCCATAGCCATGAACACGGCTGTCACCATAGATGCCCAGGAGGAACAACCAGAAGTAGTTGGAATTTCCCCATCATTCACCTCCAGTTGACCTCCTCCAAGCCTCAGTGCTATGATGGCAATATCCCCAAACTCTTCATCATAGTGATGCCCCTGTGAGTTTGTAATTCCTGTGTTGTACCTGCTTCTGCGGTACTGTAACTGCCAGTAACCAGATCCTCATTACCACTAAATTAACCACACATGGGAACATTTATGACCACATGCCTGGACTCCATCCTCCAGGCAAAAGCAGTGTCAGCCAAAGCAAATCTTTCCAAGTGCAAGTCTGCTGGTTACAGTTGAACTCTCCTGCACACATTTGACTCCATACTTTGGGAGAGTTATTAGCTGTCATGCTCTGTCCTTGTGCATGTACATCCACACACTGCAAAATAAAATGTTCTTCTGTGAAATTTTGGCCACCCGTCAAAATTGAGATGATAAATTCGAAACAAACATCTCCATATTAGCTAGTGATTGCCATATTGTTGCTAGTAGCAACAGCTGCTGTGTTCGTGTTTTATATAAACACTTCACTTCTGTATTGCTATCCTGTTTTAGAACACAACTACCTTATGAGGATTTCAGAAAGCAAATGCTTCTTATGGCACAGGCTCTGCCTTCTGCTGCAGGGCACCATGAGGTCTCTGAGCAAATACGACTCTTGCTCCTGCTGCAGAGGGGACACGTGGAGAGTGGAGGTGCACCGTGCCACAGCTGCCATGGGGCAGGGCAAGCCAGCCTCTGGCATCAGCACCGACCCACACAACTTGGGGAGCACTGAGGGCTGTCCCACCTGGAACTTGGGCAGCCACGTCCTCGCCTCCACATTTGCAAAAGCACAGTGACCCTTCCAAGCTGGGAATAGAGAGGCATTCCCACCCTCTAGAGCAAGCAGGACCTAGGATGACCTGCTAGCAAGAATGGGGTGGAGGGAAGAAAAAATGCTTTTGAGATTGAGTTCAGATGTATCAGCTCATTGCTGGAGAGGGTTCATGTTGAAGGCCAGCATTCCTGCATAGCTGGACATTAGTTACTGCTGCTGCCTTGCAAACCAGGTGCTGTTATGGCCGCATTTGCTTATTCCACTCATCTGTGCCTGCTCTGAACCCTATCTTTGCTTTCAGATCTGCACAGAAATGACAGTAAGGAGTATGTAGAGCAGGTACCTGCATGCCACCATGTCCATTTCCCTGTCCAGTGGTGGCTGAGGCTTGAACAGGAGATTTTGTTCTTCCTTTCCACTTCCTTTTAAAGGTTTATTTGTGCTTTCTTTGAGCTTTACCTTTTCTCCCATTTATCAGATGAGTATTTCTTGGGTTTTTTTTCCCTCTGAAAACAGTTGCTGTGTGTGATCTTACAGTCATAAACTACCTTATTTTGTATTAGCAAGGAGGTTTGCAAGGGGGGGATATATCTTTAACCAAGCCAACTGATATAGGTGCAAAACGCTTCCTCATGTCTGAAAAGAAATGCCTCTTCTTGGTCTAAGGATAAGTTGAGAAGAAATGCTCTGGATTTTACTAGATCATTAATCAGTTGCATGGTTACTTGTTGAGATAGTAGTACCTCCAGAAGGCTCTTTTCAAAGACAGATTGAATCCTCTTGCCTTTAGGCACCATAAGATATAAAAATTCTAAGCCAAAAGATGTACAGTCCAGCAGCTGCTGTAACGTTGTGTAAACCAAAGACCATATTGCCACAGAAAGTCTTAGTATTGCTTTTGCGACACCATGAACTGATCTTGTTTTTGTGTAACTTAATTCAGAGAGTAAGAACGAACACTCATTATCCTGTAAGTTATGACAAACTTAAGAGGCTGGTACGTTTGCAAGGGGGTCCTACTTGCATTTGGTAGGTAACAAGGCAAAAAGCCTATTCTTACTGCATTATACACAGACCCCAAAGCACACCTTTCAAACATAACCTCCTGGAATTATTATAGCTTTAAGTTAGTCACCTCCAATTCTATACTCAGAGAAAATGTTTGCTAATCTCAGGCACTGAAATACAATATATCCCTGTAACTGGCTCCTGTCTGTGTTATTTTAGGAGACCCAGATGTGCTAGAAGAGGAGTTTGAGAGGCTTGTATTATGTCCCCGTGGTTGCCCCTCATCCTTGCAACATTTCTGTTTGCTTCCAGAACCAAGCATTCTCGCCGTTTTCTTTGGACAAGAGTGTGCTGCAACATAAACCTGTCATAACTGTGAGACTGACATGAATAAACAATGACATAATCATCACTGCCGGTCCAACCATTGCTTTTGCTTTCCATTTAATTTCATTAGCATTCAGGAGTAGGGACTGAGATTTTAAAGAGATGTCGTTTGTGATTTTTCTTTCCTATGGGCATATATTGCGATTTGTTGAATTTGCAGTTCTGAGCAAGTCCAATACAAGCATTGAAAAATGAAACCAGAAATATGATAAAGATAAACACAGTGTTTAAGGTTTGTTAAGTACGTATTTTAAAGGAATAGTTTGCGTAAATAAAAAATACAAATAATAATAATAATAATAATGGTCATTTGCAGTGAATGGGTGCAGTCAGAATGAGAGTCCAAACAGCTGATAAAGCACAACACAATAATCCATACGCTCCATTCCATTA
>JAVSBS010029604.1:15116-31398 GCA_033124195.1 Coracias cyanogaster
CAGATTAGCAGTGTCCTCCCACCGCTGCAGGTCAGAGCTCACCTTCAAGACCACTGCCAGCAGGTGCACAGATTTGCATTTCCAACTGGCCTTGGGGCTGACCCGGGTCTGGGGAGGGCCCTGCAGGCCAGGCACCTGCAGGGTCTGCCCCAGACTCAGCTGAGTGTAACAGGCCATGGTGGGAAGAGAGGCTCCCTGGGAGAGTTACAAAGGACTTAAGAAACACATGGCTAAATAAGGGCGCTTCAAGCCAGTGCTAGGTGAACCCAGGGAACAGAAATATGGAAAGGAATGGGGACATGCTCTCCAAAAAGCCTATGGGCTTCCACCACTAAGTCCCAAGTGCAAAAGTGATTCAGGCTCTCAAGATGCTTCTGAAAAAGAGACTTAAGTGACTGTGATTATTTGACCCATCACCCTGGAGCTGAGGAGACATAGAAATGAAAGCGGGTGATTTGGTGTGGGTCTGGGCCCCTAGAGGGTCTGCTGCTCTTCAGAGTATGGGACCTGCATGTGGCTGCTGTCTGCGTATGGGTTGGTACAGCCTGGGCTTGAGGTACAGGCACTGCCCAACTAGTGCAAAAATCTATTGATCCATCCCTCCCATCTTTGCCTTAGATTCCCCTACATGGAAGCTGCACTTCTTTGCCTGAACTGAGGGGCCTCCTAGGAAACATCTCCAGGGAGCACCAGGCAGACACGTGCTTTTTCCAAGCACCATTTGTAGTTTTGAAGTGCTCCTCCTTGGGGTGGACAGGCAGTTTCTGCACTGGTGTTAGCAGTCTGCCTGCTCTCCCAGTCATGGTGACAACCCATCACGAATGCAGGGCTGGGGACACCCTGTCAGGCTGAGAAGGGGAGATGTTTTCTCGCTTGCTCCCATTCTTTCTGCTTGGTCTCATTCTCACAGGTCTTCTGCCCCACATGCAGCACTTTCCCCTGATCATTTCTCCATGGACTTGCCAAGGTGATTGGAGCTGCCGCTGGGAGAGCCCGCAGGGCAGGGGAACCCAGCTGCCATGGAAAGCAGTGGCTGCCAGTGCTTTGAACCCAGAGGAAACCTGTAAAGGTCCTGTGGTGTGTCTTCCCAGAGGAAACGGCTTTGGCTTCCTGCTTGGTAAAAAACCTTCCACCCCTACAGGGGAGAGCACTGTGGGAGGCCAGGCTGAAAACCTTCAGCATCTGTGGGGAAGCCAGGGTTGTTCTGTGTGCCCCAGAACAGCTATGTGCCAGGGCTGCCTGAGGAGCAACCTGTGAAACCCGCTCAAGGGCTGAGGTGCTGCACAGGGCAGCTCCAGTTAGAGGAGGCAGATGGTGCTTTTATTGTGGACCTAGCCTCCAAAATACTCTCATAGCACCAGGGAATCTTGCACCCAGCTGAAAGTGGGTTTGCTGGGTGGGAAAGGGAGCTAAAGAGACCAGGGCTGCACCACCAGCATGGCCCGGTTCTGCTCATGCCCTGGGCTCGGGGCAGAGGGTAGTTCCTTCACAGTGTCCTCATCCAGTGACTGGAGAGGCAAAAAACACAGTCCATGGTAATGCTTGCCAAGCAGGGAGACCTTGTCCAAGCCACACACTGGGAACAGCCAGCTCGTGCAAGTTTCTGGATGGTGCCAAGGAGATGCTGACAAGGGCTGGCCAGCCCAGGAAGAGCCATGCTGGGAACACCTGAACACTTTCTGAGAGCGAAGATCCTGTGCCAGTGATGAGGAAAGTCCTCAAGAGCACCCTGTTCGCTAGCAGAGCTGGTGCTGCAGTGAGTCCAGGGCATGGGAAGGTCGTGGCTGGAGGCCCTGGGGGCATCACCAGCAATGGCCAGGGTTACCGGCTCTCCTGGCAGGGTCAGGAGGACAGGTCCTCCTGTGCATTAACGGGATGTATGTGCCTTTCCAAGATTTCTGACTGCAGCAGCAAATATCATGCAGAAAACTTCTGAGGTGGAAGGCACAGTGGTTAACTAAGGGGGGGTGTCAGCAGAGACTCCCCCCACAGTCAACCTGTGATCCTCATCACAGCAATGCTGCTCCCTTTAGCCCCCTGACCCAGTCAGGTGTCTGCCTGACAGCTCCCCCAGGCCCTTGGTGCTCCTGGTATGGGTACCAGTTGTGCTGCCCACCCCACAGCTGAAGCATAGGGGAAATGTCAGGTGCGAATGTCAGCCTTGGGACGCCTACAGCATGTTTCCTTTCCACCAGCAGACAGGATGTAAGCTGTCATGGGTGTTAATTAGCCCTCGCTGAGACCTGCAATGTGATGCTCCTGGTTTTCGTCAATGCATCTCTTGGTTTGAGGCTGTCTCTTCTCAGATCAGTCTTTTTACAGGGCCATAGCACCAAAGCCCCCAGCCCTCTAAGGTCGTTTACAAACTCTCTTTTCTAGGTACAACAGTGTTCAAAAAAACACAGAATCTTGTGTGCTAAAAGTATCTTGTGAGTGCCACAGAATGGTGGCTGTTTCTGGATGAAGTTTGTCCTGATGTCTGCAGTACTGGACTCAGCTAGATCCTAGATGTGTCCGGTAGCAACATTGCACTTGCCCTCACACATTTCTTGTGGCACATATATGGGAATAACTGTGTGTATGCAGAAAGTTCAGAGAAAGATTTCTGGCTTGCCTGACAGTTTAATTTAGAAATAAAATGAAATTATTTGCTCTTTAGAAATCAGCTGGTTACAACTGTGGCTTGGACACATAACAGAAGTTAACTGCTTTAAACAAGGTGTGTTGGTGGAAGAACAGTCTCTGCCCCATGTGTAATAACTGCACAGTTCAGCATCTGGGAGGGTGGCAGCTGCTGACCAGCAGCTGGGGGCTGTTTGTTACTGGCCACCTAATGAGTGTCCTCTCCCACTGGTCTGCAGGTCAAACAGAGCAAGTGAGTGCTCCCAGGTTTTCACCAGTGGGAAATCTTCAGCTTCCTCCAAATCTCGTAACTCAGCACCATAATACAGAAGTAGCAGACTTGGTACGAGAACTGACCTTTGCTGCTGGCTGTAACTTCTAGATGGGTAATGGCGACAAGTAGGAACAGAGCAGTAACACCTGAAGTCCCTCCAGTCATTGTAAAGCTCCATGCATGCCTTGATGGGCTGGTCCACTGCAACCTGGACGTTCCACATCATATCATCAGTGTGGACTCTGCAGGCCATTCTGCTGGGGTTGACACCTGTATGGGAGACGCCTCAGGTCCCAATTAACCCCATTGAATTCCTCTGACCATAGTCCACAGTGACTGGTCTTGGAGCCACACATACGTGTGCGGCAACATCAGTAAGTTGCAGGGTGATATTGCTTCAAAATATGCTTAGCTTTCCTGGTGTGAAAACCAAATTTCTTGCATAAATTTGGATTGCATCTTCCATGAAACTGTAATTTATCAGAAGCACAAAGGGGAATCATGAAGGCAAAGTTTCAGAGCTCACACAAAAGTTAGAAAACAGGTAAAATGAAAGTTTTAAGGTCTCTACCAACAGTGATGACATATTTTTCCCATTGAGAAGCTTTTTAGTTTGGGTGATATTTTTAGTGTGGTTTTTTTCAACAAAAATGGAAGATTTCCGAAGAAAGCAGACACCATCTGTAACAGCATCAGCCAACCTCTGAGTTTCTTATCAGAATTTTTTATGTTTTGAACCAACCCGCATGGTGAGCTGAATATCTTACTTCTGTATTTATGAATAGGCCTGTTTTCAAAAAAACTCTTTCTCAAGTAAACCGCTCTCAATGAATATGAAGTACTTTCACTTATTACTTGTATTATTAAAAAAGAGGGATCTCGCAAGGATCAGAGTGACGTTATGCTAGCAGTTAATAAAGGGAGAAGCCTTACCCTGAAAAACCTCGTATTTTGGGTTTGCGGCAGGTCTCTGCAGTTCCTGATTGTCTTAAGCCTGCCTCTGAATGAATCTGGCCCATTCCTGTGTTAACTACTCCATTCCTCACCATATCTTTAAGAGGAAAGGCAGCATTATTAACCTCATGTTACAGACGGGAATTTGTGCAGAGGGGTGAAATGTCACACTGAAGATGATATGGGTCATCTGGACCAGAGAAGGGGGTGGATGCCCACTCTTCCCCTGAAAAGCAGCACCCTACCCACTATGCTTCCATATGACTGGTGCTATGATAGCATTATTTTTTTATTTATTATTTTCCCATCAGTCAGCCTGTGAGAGAAAGCTCACGGTACTATCACCAGCTGGTTAAACAAGGGAGCTAAAGCATTTAGCTAGTATAAGCACATAAAGGATGGAAAATGGAAGAAGAGAGTAAAAGTGAATGAAGAGAATAAGTGAAGTGCAGGAGCAGCATGGCTGTCAAGAAGTAGTAGGAGGGTATAGAAAGGAAATTGAAGCTTCAACCTGACCCATAAAACTCTGCAGTGTTACCAGAAACCCCACTGATTTCAATCTCAGAGGTCTTGTTTTGCGACAACCTTCACTTGACTCATCTACAACTGCCCACTTAAGTCCTGTGGCCAGCAAGAAACCCTCCCACCTCCTTTAACCACAGACTTCCACACAAGGGTCTCTGGTGCCAGCCCCCCAGACTCTGCGTGACTCACCCCCTCTGCACCTCTGCAGATATTTCCCGGAGCTTTCTCAGCTTGGCAAGGCAAGTCTGTCACAGCATTGAAAAAAAAAAAAGAGTGACTAAATACAGTTGCCTGATGACAGGAATCCAATCTTCAATGTTGGGATGGGATCCAGCATCTCTGTAGGAGAGTTCAGTACATGCTGTGCCTCTCTGCTTGGACCTGGCTGCTTGGGCAGGGGAAGGAGCCAGGACAACACAGAAAAGACCACACAGACCCCAAGCTCCCCTACTCCTTGTTCTATCAATGTGAAGACCCCCCAGACAGATGTTACACTCTGCAAGGAAATGCAGTGCTAGCTTCCCTATCAGGCTGGAAATCAAGACAGTGGTTAATTAAATGACTTTCCCAATGTCATAATAAAAGCTGCAGATCAGACTTGCCTCACTCTTCTGAAAGCCCAGTTGAGTGTTGTCTTCCATACACTGCACCTACCACCTTCTGCAATTGCATCTGTAGTCATGGCAAGAGCTGGTCTATTGACCCCCCCAATACGATGTCAGTGGAAAACCTTTGGGGTAGGAATCTTGTCCCCATAAATGTTTGAAGAGAATGCACCCTGTTTAATGTCTTCCCTGCCAGGAGTCGGTAATGAAGTTAGCACTTAATACGCTGAGCAATACGCAAACTCAGCCTTAGAGGTACAGAAGATTCCTGTTACAAAAATAAACATCAAGAAATGTCCTCTGGACAATATCCCAAGGAATATGTTCCTTCAGAGTCTCTGTTTGTTATGGAGGATGCGTGCTTCAAAGCAAAACATTTGCCCTACTTACTTCCTAAAGTTTGTCATCAATAGTTTTCCAACACAAGTCCAAAGGATTTCTGAGTGGCATGTTGGTTAATAACCAGAAGGGAAGCATGGGAGTATGCTTATGTTACCTTTTCCTAATTGCTCAGTAGGTTCAGAAACCAGGCACTCCCGTGACTTCATCTCACAAGCTAACTCTTCAGTCAATACCTGGATCTGCACTAGTTGATCAGACTATGTTCTGCACGCTACTGCAACCAGGAACTGGCTTGAGAGCAGGAGGAAACTAGTTTCTAGGCAGCTGAATCTGCAAGATGAATAAACTCATCCATTTTCTGGAAATTACTTATGGTTCGGTTACTACAATCACCTGCATCAGCCCAGTCAGGTAGTTTGTGAACCTCTGTAGGGCAAAGGGGAAAATCACTATTTAGACCAAAACCAGTCAGAACTGGATGGTTCATGGGTTTGGCAATCAGATGACAAAGACTTTCACCTCCACTGGAATTCATCCTCACTGTATAGTGGCTATGAATTGTCCCGTAAGTACTACGTGGTATTTGTATAGCTTACTACTTGCACAGAATAATTCAGTGGATGTTCCGTCTGTGACTGCTCTGAATCCTGAAAGGTGACAGCTTTATGAAGGTGGGTTCTTTTTGACAGTTCCTACTTGTAACAATTTCCCTGCTATAAAGTGTAACAGAGACTTTTCTATTTATGCTTCTGCAGGTTCAGAGGCTCTAGACCATGTACGGAGGCAGCAAGTCTGGAGTGTTGCCCAAGTTGTCAATGTTATTTGGAATACAAAATACACTTTTCATTTAAAGGCTGATTAGCTTGTGCTGATCACAGACGAACAAAAAGCTCTTTCCATAGGGCTTTGTAAGCCTTCTCTGTTGCTTTGTGTCCTGGTGAAGCCACCAGTGGCTTGGCCACAGGGCTGGGAGGTCTCTGGGAGGGATTGTGTTTGTAGCACAAAGAAAGCTGGACTTTCACAGGAGACTCTTCTGCACCTCAGTGGTTTTGTGTATTCATTGACTCAAATGTATTCAGTGGAAATGATACTTCCTTTTGTGAAATGAGCTGATTCAAGGCCTTTGTGGCCATTAGTGCTGTAAGGCAGGTGCCAGTCCAGCAGCTGGGGCTCTGCCCAGGCTATGCAGCAGGATTTAGCACCAGCTAGAGGGATAGGCAAAGCAGGCAGTCACCCAGGGGAGCAAGCTGCCAGAAGTGTGAAAACCATCACAGCCTTCCTGCCCCCACTGCCTGGAGAGCGATGCTCCTTGGGCACCCAGGCAGGCTGCAGAAGTAAGGCACAGAGCAAAGGGAGGTGGCAGCTACTGCTGAACTGCTGCTTGGAGGAGCAGCAGCTCTTGCTCTGCCCTGTCCCAGGTCACTGCCTGAAGCACAAACAGACAAACCTAGGTCCTAAGGGGTATTTTTCCCAGTTCTGCTGCTTGCCCTCTCCCTCCCTTTTCCTGCTTTGGGGCAGCCCAGTGCTGGCACCTGACATTTGCTTGTCCTGCTGAGATATCTTAAACTGGCTTTGTCTGGAGGGGTAGTAAAATGGGAGAGACTGCCAGAGCATACCTCCCTCCTCCATACACATGGGCCACAGACAAATCAGCTGTTGGCACCAGCTGCAGGTTAGCTGATGGCACCAGCAACAACTGGGAGTGCACTGTGCTCTTGGTAAACGCTGCCTCCTGCAGAAATGAGAGGGAGGACCCACATTGTGCATGAAGTGGGGATGAGGCACTGGGACCAATTTCCTGCCCAGCTGGGTCTGTTCTCATGGACAGAGGTCTGAAAGCCAAAACCAGAGGCTGGAGGAGGCAGGGACTCGGGCTGGAAGGGTGTGCCCCTCCAGCTGGTCACCTGTCACCAGCCAACACAGGGTTGCTGCTGTCTCCTTCCTATAGAGATTTCAACAGCCCTTCTTTCCTGCAGGCTCCTGGACTTTGTAGGGCTTCAGGAAAGAGGTGGGGCAGTAGTATTCTTCACTTGTAACATCTAGTAAATTATGGCATCGAAGAAAACAGAGCAATGAGTCGTGGGCACTTGTTCAGTATCTGAGTTCCACCTGTCCCCCCAGGCTGCAGGATGACTCTGGGCTCTGAGATGGAGCCGTATGGCCAGCCAGGAGGTGTCACACAGAGCTGCTGCACAGACTTCAATCAAGAATGTTTCCAGTGAAAGGAAGATATGTTAAACAGCCTTTCTCACAATCTGACATCTCCTGATGTTCATGTCAAGAAACAAATGCAAAAAATGTGCTCACTCTGAAAAGAGATATAACTGAAGAATAATTAACTGGAAGTGCTCGTATAGCACAACTGGCTCCATTCCACAAGTGAAGAATGCCCAAGGACTCAGATTTTTGCTACCTGAAGACCCAAGATACTGCTGCCATTCCTACCCTTCCTCTGTAAACTCTTTTTTTCTTTAACACATAACGAGCCTACTTGCAACAACACCATGCCCAGTTAGCAGTGCCATTTGAATAACTGGACTAGGTTTGTTGGAGGATAGGAGGGAAGTCAGGGCATTGCAGTGAAGTAGCTGCAGTTCAAATGATAACATTCCTCTGCTTACTGGAAATAAGTTTCCTGAAGGAAGGAGGCACCGCCACTAAGATCAGCAGAAATTTCCCATTGGTTTGGCTAGGCAAGCCATGACACGTGGCAAAATAAGACAGTAAATGCTATTGCAGCCAAATCTTCTGCCTGTTTTAAAGGTTTTTTTACACACACACACACACCACCCCCCCCCCACAAAAAAAAAAAGAAAAAAAAAAGAAAACTTGTTGGAGACTAAAGAATTAAAATACTCTGCTGAGGAAATTGCCAATGGGTGCTTCTCAGCAGCATAGGCAAAAACTAGTATGAGCAAGGAGCCGGTGCTGGCAGCAGAGGGACACATGGAAGGAAGAGGCTGAGCTCCTGCTAGGCTCACACAGGACAGGCGGGAGGGTGAGAAGAGCAGCTGGAGGCAATGCCAGGAGGTGCAGTTCCCACTGCCTCTCCCCTTCATCCCCTCTAAAACAGCAGCCCCCACTCTGCAACCATGACTCTGCCAGCTCAGCCACCCCAGGCACTCTGTGGGCACTTCCTTGTCTGCAGCTTGCCTGGAGTCCTCTAGGGCAGGACACTGACAGCAGTGCCACATGACATATATGCATGGGCAAGCCAAGGTATGTCACCTTGCTCCTGGGCATTAAGCATCTGTGTAGTCGCTATGTATTTGGCGCACAATGTACATACCTGGCTGAAGACAACCATGGCTTGCTCAAACCTTTGCTGAATAAGAGTGATGGTGCTGAACATCGGCGGGAAGGAACAGTCTTGAGGGGCTGAAAATGAGAATTGGTTTGTTATCAGTTTCCATCAGCTAGCAAAGTTCCAACAAAGATGAGGGATTTGAGCATTTAAAGGAGTCATTGCTACAAAGTGTGTATGGGAAGAGGATAAAGCCTGCTTGTGCTCCTAACTCCTGGATGCTGCCAAATTCCTTCTCGAGTGCTCCAAGTCCCATAGCAGCTATCACAAGAGCTGCTGCCCTGTGGAGCTAGCTGAGCAGAGCAGCACTGGCCAAGGCAGGTGCACAGCTGCAGAACCATAGGCAAAGCCTGGGGCCACTAGTTGGGACACCCTGGTGTCTGCCCAAATTAGGGCAACCTCAGCACCAGCATCTGCATGCTTCCCCCAACCTGGCCAAGCCTCTTGAAAAGGCAATGGGGAGATATGGGCACTTGTAGGACACTGTCCTTCCTTCCCTGCTTCTGCAGCTGGCTCTGGGAGAAGAGGAGCCATGTTCTTTTCCAGAGGTGCCCTCTTCTTAACAACTGTAAAAGGCCCTTGGAGCAACTGGGTTGGATACAGACCTCCATGCTCTGCAACATAGGGTGAGAGGAGGCTGCTCTTGGTAAGCCCAGCTGGGCTCCCAAAAGCAAGCTTGGTGCTGTGCAGAGGCAAAAAAGCTGGCTTCACTAGCGATGGGTAAGCTTCCTCTCTCTTAAAGAGTTCAAATCCCTCAAATCTGTACTTCAGGACAGCGGGTTCTGTGTGGCTGCCCGCCATCTGAACACGAGCACCAGGGAACGAGGCTATTTCAGGAACAACTGACACAGCAGAGAAGCATCAGGGGCAAGAAATCGTTCCTGGCTGCCAAGTATTGACATGAGGCCAGGCAGGTTACCAGTCTTTTGGTGATGCCTGTCTTTAAAAGTCATTTTTGCAGTATTTTTTTGAGGTACTTAAAAAGTAGGGTAATATATTTACAACTTTCTGAGCATTTGGCCCCATTTACTGACTAGAAAAAAGAAATATTAAAACTACCATCTGCTTTTATTGAAACTTTGTCCCAAATTCATCAGCATTTCAGCAGCTTTCACCTCTAACTCTCAATTTTTACTTCTGAAGGTTCTTAGCAGCACACCACTCCATGCAGTTTACAAACAAGCCTTATCTGTGTCTGCAGATCTTCTCTCCCAGGAGAAGGAGGAAAGTGGCCCCAGTCTTCTTCTGGGGTGTTACAGAGGAGAAAGAGGGAGGGAGGGAGTGTGATTGTGTGTGTGTGTGTGCATGCACCAAGCACTGCTGCCAAAGCTGGAGATGAGATGAAGAACTGAGTAATTTCCTAGAGAGCAGAAATCAAGATCTCCTTGAGCCTGTGCAAACGAGCTCAGTGCAAAGGACAGGTATATGTGCAATATGGAGCAGAGCTGGAGGCACCATGTGGTCCCCGAGGGCATCGGGGACAAAGCCCTGTGAAGGGTGATGGGCTGTCGAACTGGCTGAGACCACCCCCGTGGTGCCCTAGAGACTAGAAAATTCCTTTCTGCTGGGAACAGCTAAAGGCAGGAATGACACTGGCATATTTACTCTTGTGGCCTCTCTGCATGCGGAAGCTTCTGTAACCAGAGTAGGTGACACTGCTTCATACCTGCGGAGAAGCTGGTTTCCAAATGCAGTGATTGTTCCCATGCTTGTACTATCATGGCCCTTTTTGCTGCCTAACTTTGACAATACCTTAAAATACACAATCAGAAGTCAAAGAAATAAACATTGACATTTCTTATTATGTACATGTGCCTGTTATCAGAGCAGCAGGTTTTTTTCTTTGATAAACATTGACTCATTATTACCAGAAACTCTTCTGAAGTCAGATGCTCAACAAAAGATCAGTACGTGACAAAGCCCGTGTCACTGCAGATCACGAGACATTAAACATGTTTTGGGGAAAGATTATTCTCCTAAGATGCTGTAGGGTGTTATCCTCACGCTTGAGCCCACCAGAACTCCAGCTGAAGGGAGTCCTTTGGCTCCAGTTCAAAATACGGTACGTGTGGAGGCACGCTCTGTGCATCACTGGTTTTGCAGTATCAGGATAAATCACCAGTGTAGTGATATAGCAATAGAAATAGCTGCACACTGAAGGGGAAGTGAGGATGAATCCTGACCCAGGCTGAGGTCTGTTTTCTCCCCAGCTTACTCCTTGTATCATGGGCTCTGACCATATCAGCTTAAAAACTTCCAGTGTTGTTTAAACACATGAGGATGTTCAGTGAAGATTCCCAAGCAAGCTGCACGTGGGAGGGAGACACCACTTTTATGATTGTAAAAATTAAATTAATGCCCTGGTAGAAGAGGTTGCATGAAAGCTCCCACATGGGGTATATATTTTTTCCTTCTGGCCTGAGTCCTCATCAGTGCAAGTAGAGCTCCATATGAAGATCCCACCAGCCCGCTGAGACTGCTGTGCTGTCTCCCAGCCTTTGTGCTTCTTCACAGCTGTTGGGTATCTTTACTGGGGGTGCCATCCCCTCCTCAGCCTCCTGTGTGATCCCCAGTAAAACCTCCCTGCCCTCTTCAGAAATCCCTTAGAAAGCCAGTGCAAGTGGGCAATACCAATGTCAGGTTGATGGTGCAAAACCTGGACCTGTCAGACATACCTGTTAGATTTTGTGCCTGGTCTTTAAGGTACACAGAGAGGATGGTAATTTTCATTTGATTTATTAAACCAAATAATGTTATGTCATGAAAGAAAACTTCATTCCCAAGTGTTGCTGCTACTTAGGTGGAAAAAACCACATGTGATTTTTACTGAAAGGCTGCAGCAGGTGCAGAGAAACCAAATTAACTTTGCCTTGTGCTCCAAGAGCTGGGAGAATTTGAAGCCACTTATGTCAGTAGTGACTATCAATTACATCATGCTTTCTCTCTTCAGGGGTTTTCCTCCACTTAACAGAAATCTTGTGTTGCTTCTTGGAGGATACCGCTGTATCTGCCACAAGTTAAAGTTCAGCCCTTCTTACTCTAGCCTGTAACATGCTCTTATTCTGAGACACACAGCAGATAATCAAGGATGGCATCTGCAGATTGCAGAATTTCAGGTGCACTCACTGGGAGCCATTTGCTTAATGAAATTACCTGCATGAACCACACAAGGGCTTCATCCCAGGCATCCACTAGGAGAACTGCTTGAAGACTCCACCATAACCAGGAAAACAGGAGAGAAAGCCTAAAAAGTATCCTGCTGCTCTTCAGGTTGCAGTGGGACCTAGGGTGCTGACAGTGTTGAACAACACTGGCACCAAATGATTTGCTTTATGAAACTGGCAGAGAAGTCAAAACTCCTTTTTTAGCTTTAAGCACTCCACCAAAAAAAACCCCAAACCTGGAAATCCAGAGTTTAATCATTCTTCCTCGGGTGGGCTAACCACATGCTGCTGGTTTACAGGCACAAACACATCGCTTGTTTTTACTCATTTGGAAAGCCGTTCAAAGTGTTACCTCCTTCAGAGATATACAGGGACACAATTTTGCCATCTTGTTAGACTTTTAGGTGGCCAGATTCTTCAGCAGGTAAGGGTCAACACTAGCTGAAAACTAAACCTGTCTCTAAAACCTTGAACTTTTGTTTCTTCAGGACTTTCAGAAATGCCCCCACATCTACAAACTCACTTCTACAATCCTTAAGGACGAACTAAAAGCCTTTTTGCCGCACTCCACCACACTAGGCAAGAGTCCTTGTGAAAACGTCAAACCCATGTCCTTCCTTCTCCTCCTGAAAGAATCCATCACCGGCAGGAACACAGAAATTTCACATGAAGTGATCGCTTGAACCAAACCCCACGAGACACCAGGAGCAGAAGCAGAGAGGGGACCCCAAGAGGTTTCCAGGAGGTGTGCTGGCATGTAAAGCCACCTCGCCTCGAAAAGGTTTTCCCAGGGGACACACTGAAATTGCTGGGGACTTTCGTTTCCCAGACCTTGCCATGCTGTGCAGGGGGCTGAGGAAGTGGCAGCTGTGACCACCACAACACATTGGACCAACAAAAAGAGGAGGAAAAGGGGGTTCCGGGGCAGGGTGAGTCCTTTAAATAAGCTTTTGCCTGGACCTCTCCATGAGTTTGTCTCTCTCCCAAGGCCAGTATGAAGGAGGGGACAAGAGGCATAGGGACAGCCCTGATTCTCCTTGAAAGTGGGACCACTTCTTCCGCCAGTACGGCCTCAACCCCACAGCAATCGCCACAGCTGGGGCATCATCACGCAAGTTGAGTGTGTGCAGCCAGCACTGTACAAGCACTGTGGCACTGGGGACCTGGCCTGGGCAGGCATGGTGGGAACAGGTGAGGTGGGGATATAACAGGGGTGACCAAGGCAATGGCAGCAAGGGACCAAATCTTCTCACTGCATAACTGTTGTTGTTCAGGAAGGGTAAGGGGGATGGAAGAAGGTAAGAAGGAAACAGGATAAGCCAGGCAGGAACAGGTGGAGTGAGCTCCACAGCTTCAAGGGAGTGGGAAGGGCATGGAGGTGGTGGCACAGGGCAGGAGCATCCAGATGCTCTCTGAAGCACTGCTGCACTGCCAAACCAAACCGTCTGCAGATGCTGGTGCCAGGGTTCAGGCTGTGCTTGCGGTAGCCAATGCTGCCCATCCTGAGGCAGGTCCCTGCTCCCTGCTACCTGGCATGGGCCAGACGGGTGCCAGGGCTGGCTCTAACAGTTTATGCATGACAGCATAATTTGTATTGATTATAGATAATTATGCTGCAGTGCCAGGGAGGACTCTCAAGTGCTTCTCCTTTTCCTAGTGTAGGCATACTCTGACTGGTTCGTGCCCTGGACATTTCTGCAGCCAGTCCCAGCAGCTGCCATTTTGGATGGGCAGCCCTTGGCAAGCGTTTCCCAGGGGCACATAGATGGGTGGCACTGGGCATCTCCTTTGTCCCCCATGGACCAGGGCACCTCTGTACCCCCTGGGTCCTGTCCTGTACCCTGCTGTACCCACCTCCCCTGCTGTACTCACCTCCAGCAGTACCTGCAAGAACTGCCCTGTGTGTCAGTCCCTTAGGTTGAGGGATTGGTTTGGCTCAGTCAAGTGGGCTGGGAAGGAACTTACGAATATAGCAAGAGAAGAATTTCTGGTCTCAGTTGTATCAGTGTGGGCAGAGAGTGGTTCCTCTGAGATAAGTGACAGCACTCTCAATTTAAGCCAGCTGTCCCAAGGAGCAGCTCCAGGCTTATATGGAATAAACCAGATGAGAATTTGCCTCAAATGGGTCTATATTAAAACTCTTTTCCAAGAGCTATTTTGCGCTACGAACATCACTGGAGTCAGCGCAGTTCCTCTGAACGTCTAACAACATAGCAATAAACAGATTTTTATCTGAAGAGGTTCAAAAGCCAACGGTCTGGTTATGAGGGCTGGTGAGATATTCTTTATTGACTGTTCAATCAGTGTGATTGAGAGCCCCCACAGGGGCCCTGCTGCAGGCTCTCTAAGAGCCAGCTGTGACAATCCCCCCACAGGCTCTGCTGGGCACTGCTGCTGTCCCCAGCAGCGGTGGTGCTGGGAGGTACCTCCTCATCATCATCTTACCACCGTCCTGGTCCTGCCTTCCCTGTGTCCTGCCCTCCCACGAGGCCAGTTATTTGTCTGGCTTCACACCCCTGCTTTCCAAGGTAATAAATTACCGTGGGATGCAGCTTTGCACAGGACTTCATTAACCGCAAACACGGCCGTCCCTTTTCCTGCCACACCATGCAAGCCAGACATCCGTGACTTTCTGCAGTAGATACACATTTCTCAAGCTCCCAGGAGGACCCACTGGTCTACGGCAGATGGTGCACCGGACTGATGGATGCGTGGGGCTGGGGAGGTGATTCACCCTTCCTGTCTCTTGGGATCATGTCCCAGTACAGCCTGGCACTCCTGTGACACTCCATTCCCATGCCATTGCAAGAGGTTTATGTACATTGTTAATATCAGAAAAAAGCAGGATATAAGTTGAGGAGCCTTATTTGGTACTGCCTGGTTCCATTTTCAGAGACCATTGGTACTCTGAAAAAGTAAAATAGTGGGGAGGCACATCCACAGAACTAAAAGTGAAGACAAGACTGAACGTCAAAGCACAGTAAGATGGATCAAGCCCTGTGCTATGGGTGGGAGTGACAGGGCTGTGCTATGTCTAAAGAAAACAGCATTTCTTTAATGTATATTGAAGGATTGCTTTTGAAAAAAGTAAGGTAAAAAATTCTCTCTGGCAGTCAGTATCCCAGCTTCCTTGGCTAAATAATTAACTACTTTTTGTTTCTTTCCTGCTTTCTCACAAGAAATGGGAAATTAAAGAGAGGTTAAAAAGAAATAAATAGGAAGAAAAGAGAAAAATAAGTTTATCTGAAATTTTCAATTTTTTACAATGTTTCGACAGACAACTTTGAACAAAACATAGCCACCATTTGTTTCCTTTTTTTCCCCTTCTAATTGTTTGGAGTTTTTTTTCAGTAAGTTCTTTCTTATTGAAAAATAGTTCATTTCACCTAGCAGCCTTAGTTTTGAAGAGCAGGAGGAACAATGGAAAGCCAAATCAGCTGGCAGGTAAAATTCCCTCCCAGGCTTTACATTTGGAAGTTCTGAAGCTTCTCCTTACGATCCACGCATGTCTGCATAAGCGACTCACGCAGAGAGCCCCTGCTACTAATCTCATTTTTTATGGAAGAGTCTATTTGTCAAAGCTGACAACGCCACGAAGGAACGCTGCGTTTCGGTGCAGAAATTCAGTCCCCGGCAATTTTCTTTTTTGTTTGCCAGCCGGCACCTCGCTCCTGCCTGAGGTCAGACTGACTGATGTAAGGGTCCCTTCTGGCCTCGCAATCGATGGGCCGGCGGCCGGGGCTCCTCTCCGGGCTGCCAGCAGCGGTCTCTGCAGCTGAGACCCCCCCGGGGACCGGGCTTTGCTCCGGGGCTCAGCCCGGACCAGCAGGTGCTGCGGGACGGAGTCCACAGCGGGCAGTGCGGGGAAACCTCTCTCCTGCAAGGATGTTGAGCCTCTCGGTAACAAGAACAACGGCAACAAACCCCCCCTCCTTACCTCTTTCCCTCGCACAGATAATGGGTTTTATTTTAACCCACACCCATTTACTCCTGCCCGAGGGTTTTGCTCTGCCTGCTCCGTTTCCCAGGACTCTGCCGTGCGCCCTGAGGCCGCGTCCGGGCGGTGTGAGCGGGCAGCGACCGCGCCGCGCAGCCGCTTCAGACCCCGCCTCTGGCAGGGCACGGTGGGGCACCGCACGTTGGCCCCTGATAACCTGCCTCGGGCACCCCCCGACTCCCGCGGCCTCCTTTCTTGGGATAACGGGCGCTCTGCAGCCCGGGGCCGGCGCCGCCAACGGCTGAGCCCATCAGCGGACCCTCCGGACCCACGCAGGGCAGCTCTCGGGCTCCGCTGCTCGCCACGCTCAAGCCCGGGCTCCAAGCCCCGGGCAGCTCCTCCGCAGTCTCCACCCTCAAGCGTCGCGCAGCAGCGGCCGGCATCACCTCCGACACCGGGGCAGGCGGGCGCTGCCCCGCTGCCCGGCCCCCGCCCCGCACCTCCCGCCGCGCCGCGCCGCACTCACCGCCTCGGGCGCGGGGACCCCGCCAGCGC
>JAVSBS010029605.1:0-30400 GCA_033124195.1 Coracias cyanogaster
ATGCAAGTCTACATTATCTATAAAACTCCCAGGACTAGAGTGGAATGAAAATAAATATATATGATAATACATATAAATAATGTATATATTCATAAGATAAATCCTGCAAGTCCAATGGACTTATTAGAACCAGTAGAATGTTTGTCAGCATCCTATTATGGTTGTAATTGTCCTACAATGTCACTAAAAGGCAAGACACAATGGGCCTACATAGAAACAAAAGAGTTTCTCAGTGAATAAAAGTGCAATCTTTTTACCATGAGAATAGTCAAGATGTCTCAGAGAGGCTGTACTGTACACCACGACCATCCTTGTTGGTTCTCAAGGCCCAAATGGATAAAGCCCTGAACAACTTGATCTGATCTCAGAGCTGACTGCTTTAAGCAGAAGGCTGGACTAGATGATATCTCCCTTCCAAACTGAATTATCATAGATCCTACTAAGGAAAACCACCCCAATTCACAACATACTTCCCTTTAATTTCTAAGGCAAAACATTTCAAACTTAAAATATACTTAGCTAAAACGTGAATTCCGGCATGCTTTATCACTAGCAAAGTATGCTTTATTATCAGAGTCCTGAAAATATATAATCTACTACTGCTCCTTTTGCTGCAGTATGCAACAATAAAGTTGATATAAATCATTTGGTAGACCTCTATAAAAAACAGAGGAACCAAATGCAAAAAGAAGTATTTCCTGCAGCTGATCTCTAAAGTCTAGACAATATTTTGCAATCATTCCATCAAAACACTTAACATAAAAATTATATGAAATACCAATCTGTAGGGTTTCTTTCCACTATCCAGCATATCTGACAGAAAAAGCTGACAGAAAAATGGCTGTCATATGCATAACCATGACAAAATCTCCCATTTCAGTAGCTATGTTATAATGTATCTAATGCTTAAAATATTTTTTTTCCTTTTTGTTAGCTGGATCATTTAAGAGATCCACTTAAAAGGAGAGCAGCCAATGGTTGAAGCCTTCAGCTGAAATTGAAATAAGTGATTTGGAGGCAGGAAACTACTAAAACATATCCACTATCAACTAGAAAAAGAACATGGTTCTGCTCGTTCATATGCATCAAAGAGTTGTGTCACAATGAATCTGTCCTTTTACATTTACTAGGATTAAGGAATATAATTTTGGAAATTTATCACTTTAAAAAGAAATGTGCTGGTCTAATAAAGTTTTCCAATGCAGACACATATTCTTTGTGAAATTATAAATCAAGTGTGTTACCTGGAGATACTTCCTCTTTTTGTCTTACAGTATGATCCTTTGTGAATTTAACCCTCTGGTGAGCTCTGATGCAGGTCTTGCACAACCATTCTACACATTCCACACAAAAACCATTAGCTTCTGCATTGTCTTCACAGCTTGTGCATACCTGACATAAGGAACAAAAGGTAGCTGTTAAAATAAATATGTAATATACATAGAAGCTATTCACATATCATCACGGCACTTCTACAGTTTCCTGAAAACAGTGAAATGAGAACAGAAAACAGCCTGAGGTACAGGAACACTATAAATAGCTGTATTAAAGTAATCAAATGTGACTTTTCAAAGAAAGTGGTCATTTTGTCAGTGTTACTCTAAAACATTTACCTGACGTGATAGAATTCAAACCATTACTTTCTGCCTGACACTGCACACTTTGAGCCATAAAACGTTTACTATATACAATATGGTCTCGCAAAATGTTTACTAAAGCCAGAACATGAACAGCACTGTAGTGATTTTAGAAGTGTCCCTCAGTTCACATAGAAGCTTTTAGTTTCTGTTCACCTTCTTGGAGTTTCAGGAAGTACACACAGTATCGAACAGCAGGGCTCTTCTCAAGAGCCTCTACATCACCACTTAAACATAGCATTCCAGGTAAGCTTATCAGTAAAGCTACCTTAGAACAGATATGCAACCAATGCATATTAATTTTCAAACAGTGGCCTGTTAATTCCTGGGGGTCTTTGGACTATACACAAGAGATCTTGAAAAAAAAAAAAAATTAAGGAAAACAAACCTGATAGCAAAGCAAAACACATCTGCACAGAGTCAATACACACAAAAGAAAAAAATTCCCATGGATCCACAATTTGAACAATAGGTTAAAGACTACAGACAATGGACAAGCCACTTCACATGTTTCTAACATTATTTCACTCTAACTCCTCCTTAAAATGCCTCTGTAGTCATACCTTCTAAGGGGGTTTTGGTGGTAAAAACAATGAACATGCTTATGCAGCTACTTGTTTAGGTAACTACCATCCATTGCTATCTATGCTTAGTGCTGCTGCAAACAACAGCTTCAAGGTGTCCGAAGATTGCTATATCCTACAGATCACAGTGATAGAACTCTGATAGCAGGAGGAACAAGAAGATTTCAGATTCTAGTTTAGTTTTCAGTTTGATTAAAAACCAAATCCAACAAGATAAATATAGATTAAGTTAAACAGGAAGCAAATATGTACATCGTATGCAGATAGATAATATATATGTAGAACTACATCCCAGTTTCCCTTCAAGAAAAAGAGGAAAATTAGCACAAAACTTGCCTTAGGCCATATAGCAAGCTACTGACAGAACTGGAATTTGAACATATGAGTTCCAGGTTCCCAATGCTGTGCTTATCTTCTGGATCATGCCTCTCAAAGCTAACACCTTCTGAGAAATGAAGTTGCAATGCAAGGGTTGTTGACCCCCCCCCTTGTTGTCACTTGCAGTTTGAAGCAGTTCCTTTTCACTAAAGGTGACCTGCAAAGGAGAAAAAATAGGGCTTGTGCCCCTTTTCCTGATTCTCTACAAAAAGGAGGCCTGAAAGTTTTATTTTTAAAAATCTTCTTAATTTGTTTTAATTTTCTGCTGGGTTTTTCTTTTTCTTTCCACTCTTCTCTTAACAATAAAAATTCTAGTCCTATCCAGATCAGTTGACTAGGGAGAAATACCAACGTCAGGACACCATGAAAATGAAAGTAAAAGCAACTAAGGGAAGTGAATTTTAACCACGAAATTGAACTTTTTAACTTGCTCCTAACCCTTAATTTCAATGACATTTTGAAAAAAAATAAAGAAGTATTCTTAAGGACTCAGTGCTGCTTCTTGAAAAAAATTTTCAAACACGCAAGTATCACATTACTTCAAGGTTACATTTTCTCTGGCAGGAACTCCCATAAAAGAAGTTTCCTCCCTTCTCCTTTGCCAGTTGTTTCCTTCTCAAATGTGCCAATACAACCCTCTGAATGACTGTGGTATAAAACTGGATTGATTACATCATTTTAGCCCATGGATCAGTTATGTCAGCACTGCTGACTGGGCAGTGAACGACTGCAGGATGAGAAAGTTTTAAAATCAGTCTTGTTGCCAGAGAGGTACAGTCATGCTATGCTCCCAGACACGCAGAGGTGTTTTTGAGAGTTAGCGTGGAGAGTAAGAGCTTCGATATTTGTTTTTCTAGTGTAAAAAACAGTGAAAAAAAAAAATAAGCAAAGCAAAAAACAACAACAAAAAAGTCTTTCAGGCATTCTTTAAGCCAATTGAAAAAAAATTTAAAAATTAAATTTAAAAAAACCCAACCACCACAAAACAGGAAAAAAAAACCCCAAAAACTAAACTAAACCCCCAACAGCCTTTCCAGGTCACCTTTAGCAAACTTAGGCAGATAAACTTGCTACATGCCAGGGCATTTAAGTAAGATGAAAGGATTTCTGAACTTATTCATTCCTCCTAGATTCCAAGATCTCAGTCTATTTTCTTTTGTCAATATCCTTTACGTTTTTTTTAACTGGTTTGATCTACTATAGTTGGAATGAGATGAAGATTGTGATCCAATAAGAAATAATCAGGTACTGCCAAATGAACTGAAACTGCTCCCTTGTAGTCCCCATAATATATATTCCAACTTTATACTCTTCAAAGCCACCAAGTGGAAGAGAGACAGATTTCTAAAATTTTTCATATGCATCATAACTCATGCTGTCAAAATAGCCATGCCTTCCTTCTAGGTAGAAACTAGATTTGCTTCTACCCACTTCTGACTTGAAATATGCATTTTCAGATATAGCCTGGATTTTGCTAGAACTCCTAGTTATTAGAAGAAGTCATATAGTGGAAGACCATGGAAGTACAATTACTTCAAGTATTTGCTATACTCTTACAAAACCTCAAACTTATTTCACTCTTATTTTTGTGACTCATACAAGCAGTGCTTCAATGATTTCAAAGAAAACTCTCCCTAGTTAACCTGTAAGCCTTTATTCTGGTTAGACAGATACTTATTTTTAATTGAGTTTTCCTTGTAATTATATTTAATTCAGTTACTAGTTTTAGTATTTATAACCCCAGGAAGTGTTCATTCAGCCTTCAGTCAAATTTAATGAAAGCTGAAATTACTCAGCATGTTGCAGGTAAGTACTACTTCTTTTGTTGTAAAAGCTTGTATATTTTCTTAAAAACAGATTTACATGGAAGAGTAGAGGTAATAAAGCTGTCTTCTTAGATATTGTAGTAACTAACCATTCTTCCAATTAAATACAGTTTGAGTAATAAAGAGATTAAATAAGCAAGCAAAGTTTTCCAAGTTTCAAAGGAAGAAAGCAAAGTAGTCCAGAAGAAGATTTAGTGAACTCATGTTTCAAACTTCAGCAGTGTAAATTAGATGCAATGGTTTCCCCTACTGGTCCAAACCCCATCAATTTTAATAGTTGTATAACTATCTCTTGGCCCATACAAAATCACCAAGACAGCACCTGCCTTTTGGGACATTCTCTCTCACCTGTATGTAACTCTAAGTATGACCATGTGTTGTGCAACCTGATCTAGGTGATCTTGCTTCAGCAGAAGGGTTGGACTAGATGACAGCCAGAGGTGCCTTCCAACACCTACCATTCTGTGACCAAAAAATGCATGAACCCTGACCATTACACCCTCCTTTCCCCAACATGCCATCAACAGCTGCTTCTCTTTGAAGCACAATAAAATCATATTGTCAGTCTTCTTGAGTCTATTACCCATTGCCCTAAACCAGTCTGTTTCAAAGCTGTTTTGGCCATGGCTACAGCTTGATAAGCTGTTTAACGTACTAGTTCCTCTTTGGAAGAATACATAGTGGCTACTCTGGCACCACGAGAAACTAGAGAAACTTTTTGTTCTAAATTGTCTACATTAATCATTGCATTATGCCAGTCAGACTTGCTGTCTTAGTATCCAGATCTAGTAATAGATCTAAACTTGTGTCTTGTTTTGATACTACATTCCCAGTATCTCACCTAAAGTCCAACTATTCTTCGTTCCTACTACAACATTTAAAAGTATCATGTCAGTAACTGGTAAAGTTACAGAAAGTGTTTTTACTATCAAAAATAGTTTTACGCATGTTTTCTTCTGGACACAGAAACTAAGAGAATTAGGATCCATACTACAATACCCGACAGGCTTAATATGCTGCAGCAACACCAGTGCTACCACTATGATCTTCCCTTCTGCTTCAATCCCATACTTCTTGTTTTCACTTTCATGGCTTTGCACACAGGTTAAACAATGTTATTCTGTTAAGTTCCAAAACTTCCCTCACTTGTCTACCCTTTAGTCTTATTCAAATTTAGCATTTGCTTCAGCAACATCTCTTAAGTTTGGAGCTCCTTTATGCTCACTCTTATGAATCAAGTAGAATTAATTTTTCTTGTCAAACTTCTCTTCAGCATGCAATGATTTTGCCAAGTCTTTTAATAAATCATCATTTAACAAAAATTATAAAGGACCTGCTTTTTTGAAGTATTTATATCCTAGTTGCCCACAACATTCAATGATTACTTTCAGGAAGATCACAACTACATTTCCCGTGAGTCTCTTTTCTTCTAGAAAGCTTCCTATGCTAACAGCCAGCAAAAAATCCTTAAAGTTTTCTTTAAGAGAAGGAAAACCCTTGTGGAACATATACTAGGGAGTTTTACACTTTTTAAGCTTACTTCTTTTGCTTTTGAAATTTTGAGCAGTAACTGCTAGAAAGAACAGCTATGTAAGTAGGGTACTGAACTACCTAAATCTGGCTCAGGTGATTTTTATTTTAGATAGATGGGTGGCACTTTACTGGGTTCCAGTAATTCTCCTTACCCCATAATGCCAGGCTCCATAATATGCCATTCACTCCTACAGTTTTAATTCAATATGCTAAAAACTATTCTAGCACTACTGCCATTTTAAATCTGATACAGCCAAATATTGAATCTGAAAGGGGGTTTATGCAATTCTATTGAATTGAAATAAATTCCAGTCCTTCCTCACAACACACATACACAGGCTAGGCATAGATATGGACCAGTGGTTCTAAGTCATAACATCACTTGCACAGAGCCCACGGCCTACCTCTAACTCTGATTTCTTAAACATGCAAAACTACCGAAGCCAAACTAACCATCTCAGTAGAAAATGTCTATAAAATAGCCAAAGTTTTTCACAGAATTTGGATGATCTCTGATCTTATATTTCCTGCAAGTTTCAGTATCTTATCCACTTTAATTCCTCTGATCTGTTCCCTATCTTATACTGCCAATTCTTCCTTCTTTTCTCTTCGCTCCTTCAAAGGCAAAACAAGACAGGCTGATTAGAAGGATGTATCATCCTTAAACCTCATAATATTCCCTCTTGAACAGGACACTGATCTGTTTAACTATTACTGAGTTAACTTTGCTGTTCCACAATGTATAGCTTTATAGAATGGTGTAGCTTTTTTCCTGTGGTTCCAATGTTGAAGTACAAAGGAAAGTCTAAACAAGCTTCATTATCATACCAAAATAAATCTATTTAAACAAAAATGAACTGCACATCATACATTTCCAAGAGGTAAGGTACACACTTAGCAAGCATCTAACAAAACATCTAGCTCTGTTTAAAAGGAAAAAAAATAAGTCAGCAGAAAAGCACATGAATGTACTGCTCTGCTGGTTCAGCAAAGTCTGCTGTTTGCCTTCAACTGCTGCAGAAAGTATGCTGACTTCAGTCAGGGAACTTAGCTGAAGAATAGGCATGTCCTCTGAACTGCAAGCCTGCTGGTTTTTGTTAGGGAGAAAGAGAAACAAATATGAAATGGAAGAGTAAGATTCAAGTCTGAGAAGGGAACTTATGAGAACACAAATGCTTTGAAGAACCTCCCTGAGATTTGCTCACACCAGTCAAAAGTTGATGATTTCACATTAGCTTCTGAAATATGTAGAATTCCTCTGTATCTCTCTCCAGCAGTCAAGATCCAAAGGTGAACAAAAAAAGGCAACTCTCTCAATTCCAAGGAAGTGACTGACTTGTCCTGACATCACCAAGTTTGGTTGATATGCCAACTTTTGATATCCTATGACTCATCAAAGTACACCCAATTTTACATTATTATGATCAACCTCAAGAAGACAAAAAACCCTTCTTGAATTTTCAGTTCCTTATCCAAGTCTCAAAAGCCTCAATTGCTCACTCAATTCCCCAATTAACTTTCACAAGAAAGCAGAAAAAAAACTGGTGAGGAAAGAAGGGAGGGGAAGACAAAAAAAGACTTTGTCACTAAACCCAGGAGAAATAATTGTACCACTACCAACACTCCCCAAAGCAATGTTTTAGAGGACTTGTTATGTAACGAAGCAGAGGTTATGGAACAGGCCCCCAGAAAATTCAGGACCACTACTGCATAACAAAGTTATTTGTTATCTTGCCTGTCTTCCTAATTTTAAAGTCACTAGAAAAGTTATAATCAAATTTTCAATGCAACAGAGACTATTCATTTTCTCAGTCTTACTAGTAGAGTATTGAGAGACTTAGTGCAAATCTCACAATCATCTCCAAAATTCATGTTTCCCTGAAATACTCAGGGAATAAAAAAAACCAAATCAACCAATCAAAACCCTCATACACACAAACACAAACAAAGCAAACTTCAAACTGTCCTACATTAAGAGATCACTGCTCTATTTCCAGAGACTCCCAGTTTCAGTTTCTGGTAAGGTCTATAATTTCTCAGAAATCCAGTCACAAAATTCCTTATAAGCTGAACACAGTGTAATTTTTTCAAGATGTAAGTTATTTCCTCTTCCTCAGAGATGATGACAACATTTATGCCTTTAATAGTCAGTGAGGGGGTATTACAAAACTGACTGGGTACTTTAATTTGTTCCTGAGAGACGCATACATTCATATATGCTAGCACAAATTCCAGCTAAGCTTTGAAACAAGCAGACTACATAGTAAAGGACCTCTAAGAAGCTGCCCCCAAAACACATGGATCAAGAGGAAAGCGAAAAAGAAGCATTTTCAAAATAAAAGGAGACTACCATCCAAATGTTAGCGGATGAGTTGAAATTCAAGCCACAATGACATAGCAAACTTTTTGTATTATGAAAAATGCAGCAACATGGAAAGAGGTTGAATTATTTACAATAAGTTCCTGGAGTTTAATAAAAAGTTTATGAGTAATGTGATACTTGAGATACTCTCTTACTAGCTAATAATGAAGACATGTAACATTTTCATACCAGAAATTGCTAAACTGTGGTCCTACACAGATGTAATTATTCACTTGGTACTGCTTCCACACTAGTACTTTCCTCCTGAAAAACCATCATGAGGAAGAAAAACCCACCCAGTATTACTATTCTTCCAGATAAGGAGGTTTTAGTTTTATGAGATGGCTAGTGTTTGATTGCAAAAAGAATTGTCAGCCTACATAAGAAAAACAAACCATAAATCACTACAACATACCACCTTCCCCAATTAGAAGTCTGGACTCTTGCTGGGTAACTGCACTCCAGTTATGTAATGACATATTTTCTCAGTGCTGAGATAAGAAAAATAAAGGCGATTTAACTAGAGGATTCCATTTTACACTGACATGTCTTGATGGTGTTGTTCAGGTCTCTGCATCAAAGAGTGCTTCAAAGTGCCCTGTCCAAAGCACAGAAATTCCCATTCTAAATGCCTATTCCTTGCTTTTGTCCTTGGCTATCACAATGCAATTCTGTATCGATTAAAAATAGCTTTGAGTAAGATAACTACCTTCTTCACATCCATTTTCAACAATTTTAACTGATTTTCTAGAGTAGCTACCCCATGTGATGACTAAGTACTTGAGTCTTTTTCTGCATTTGAACACCAAAAAGGCCACACAGCAAGAAGCCAAGGATATGCAAACACATCCAAAAGGTGTTAACTTGATTACATGTTAATGCACTTACCTGATTTGATTTCTCTACTGTGCTACTGGGAACCTCTGTGGTATCCTTCACAAAAAAGTTATCTATGATGTGTCTCTCTGCACATTCCTGACCACAAATTGGACAGCGGATAACACCGACTGGGGGGAAAAAGAGATATCTGATTATGCTTGCACAATTTAAGAGATATCAAACAACTTCAAAGACAGCTTGTAAGGATAAATATTTTGAATGGATGTTTTAATACACTGCTGTCAATAAGGTGTAAGTAAAAAGAAGCTAATTCTCATTTATCATTGAAGTAACCTTTACCTGTTATTCCCTGATGACATAAACTTTCGAGCAAAGTCAAGCACCTTTTTGTTCCAATCCTATAAAAAATTTGCCTTAATCTTAAAGAAAATTAATTTATTTTCTCTGAAGGGAATGTATTCCCTTTGACAATTTGTTGTTATAGAATAGATTAAACTAAATGTTTCTTAGTGTGCAGTATTAATTAGTGACATTGAGTAGTATTACATACACATACGTGCCAGCAGTGTGACATGACTAACTTGCAACTATCTAAAATGAGCAACTTAAGTGTAATAAATTCAAAATTAATGAGGCAAGCTGTATGGAGGAAGAATGAGCCTGTATTAACATCATGACTATGTTCACACTATGCAATGAAAGCAAGCAAAGAAGACATAGGAATAAATAAACAAGGTCCTCTCCCTCCTCTCCTCTGCAAGACACGCTGGGGAACAATTCTAAGATAATAACATACTTAAGATCCCTGGTTGAAGAAAGAGCTGAGAAACAATAGCACAAAGGGTTAAACAATTAATAGTCTTCTCAAGACAATAAAAAAAAATAAAGTCAAGTTCGGAACTTGAGGTTTAACAGTGAGTAGTCTAGACTGAAACGATCTATATAAACATAGACACCTCTCCTAGCTGCAGAAAACAGAATGTCTTATTAGCACTGAGGGGCTTGTTTATCATCCAGGAAAAATCTCTAAAATGCCAGGCATTAACATCTTGCTTTAAGAAATCATCACAGTCATTACCACCAAAAAAAAAAAAAAATAATTGAAGCTAAGTTAGGTTGAAATAATCACTGGAAGTCATCTTGCAAAGCCTACAGTAGAAGACTCATGTCAGTCTACACTGGGATAGATTCTAGACCTGCAGCTGCCATTTGAGAGGTGGCATGATTTTAGAGCCTTAAAGAAGATCAGAGGCACTGTTTAACCCATTTAATTTATCACCAATATATAATTCAGAACATACATATTTAACTAAACCAGCATGCACTTCTTTCTGTTCCTGTTTCACTTTTACAATAAAATATAGAAGTACAGAAACTATTAAATACTTCACTTTCTGCAGAAGAACTTAATTCCTTACTGTAAGTGCTTCATACAAGACTTAAGTAACTTTTTAATAACATTCTTCCAATATACTCTGGAGATTTAACTGGCCAACCCACTATAAAGTATTTCTCTAATAAAAGTCCACTGGTTTTACTAAATTAGCTCTTAATTCTGGAAATATAGCCTCCAGTTTTCCACTTGTGTGCAAGGCATTTCTCCTTCACCTGAACGGCTATGGTGTTAAGCCTGGTTTTATTGTAATTGCCAGTGTGCATTTCAATATACATTTGTGCAGCTTCCTTTGCTACACAAATTCTATTTTGGCTAAAACTTTTGTAATTTTTTTTATATCATCATCATGAAGGATACTTAAAAAATCCAATTCTGGTATGTCAGGTAACTAGTAGAAGTCCATGCACTGAAATTCTCCTTTTATTAAGGAAATCAGTTCACCACAGTCAAGAACGAACAAATTTCCTAGTACTCCAGCTACACAATTGCTGAAAAAGGACTATTTTAAACATTTTTCAACAGTGCCAATTACAAACCATCCTCTGTTCCCTTGCTGCTCATTCCTGACCCTGACAGAAGTGCAGTGCTCTGGGCCAGTACAAGTGACCGAGCTGGTCTTTGCATATGGTCTTTGGATATGGACAGAGAATAAGACTGGCAGACTGATTCAGTGGAAGTACTTCTGCTCTCCCAAGCTTAACCTTCAGCCCCAATCTGCTTCACTGACCAAATGCACTGCTGCTTACATGACAAGCAGGAGGATAGGAAGGGGCCAGCACCACCCCTGAAGATTAAACACGGAACAACTGTCTGAAATGGATCAGTATTAAGCTGAGTTCATAAATCAGCTTGGTTTGAAAATACAGCAGTCAAGGATGGGGCAGGGGACAAGTTAGGAAACGTTCTAACATAAACCGAATGTTCCGTTCACATTTTCACCAACAGAATACTGCCAGCGACCTGTTTGAGAGATCACTCAGAAATTCTAGACTAAGGTAGAAGGAGAAAAGGAAAACTGCCCAAACTTCCCCAAAATCCTCAAGACTTTTTCTATAATTCCTTATGATGTCTAGCCCTAAGTCAAGGTTTTCTTCTGCAACTATGCGTGGGTTAATTTGCTTTTGTTATAATCCTGGATTGATGACTGCCACACAAATCTGTTTTAACCCAGGTTTAATCAACTTTGGGACCACGGATTTACGTGAAAATACCTAATAGCACAATCTCAATGTAACTGTTACAGCCAGGTTACACTGCTAAGCACACAGCTGACAACATAAGCCTTTTTGGCACAAAATGTAAAAAACACAATTAGCCAGGCAGCACTCCTTTCATGTCCTTATCTACTATTACTAATGTATCCAAGGCTCATTCAGGAACATAATGAAGAGTAAAAAACACGTTTGGCCTTTTCCTCTCTGCTCTCTACATGGGAAATGGAAGGTACAAGCATAATGCTCTGTACATATTTTCTAACACATGTTGCATTTCAAACAGAAGAGCCATTGGAAACAACAGCACCTAACAAATCAGTTCGTAACTTCAACCTAGCCACCTCAAAGACACACTCTCACACAGATATGCTGCACATCAGCAATGGAATTTCTACACTTGCTCCTTATCAGTAAACAAATAATACAGTGGAATGCAGTGTATATAATCACCACACCGCCCTGCAGAACACAGTGAGGAGCTTGCAGTTCACCAGAATCATCTAACTAAGAGAGACAGTAAAAGTTACTGGGAAAGAAAAATATGGTTTACAACGAACCCAGAATTCAGAGCTTTCTATGGGAAAACAGAGGCAGAAGAGGAAAGGCAATGGCTACTTCAGAATTAAATGGAAAACATGGATAAATATGAAAACAATATATTAACACTGATTACATCCAAGTAAAGATACAAACTCTAATTTAGAAAAGCTCATGGACAATCATATCTCAGTTCCAACACCAGCATTTCTACTGATGTTATCAGTTACCTGTCAAAATTAAGTAATGATTTTTTATTTGGAAATAGCCATTTTCAAGTAAATTCTGATTTTGCAGTAACAGAATGCAGCTTTTCGCGTAAAATGATAGAACTATACACAGGCCAAGCAAAGTTTTCAGCCATTCATCCAATAAAAATTGTACAGTTATCAGCTATCACAGATCTGATGGGCTTAAGTCAGTTCATGCTATTTACACTGCTTACAGCCCAAAACGCATCAGCACAACCCTAAGAGCACACACCTGCAAACACCAGGCTGCAGAGAGTTATGAACAAGAAATATTGGGAACACAAGTAGGAAAGTCACCAGATTTGTTCAGTATCTGTTTCTGAAGATGACACATAATTTCATTCTTTTCATGTACACAGTCCTCTTTTAGAATAAGATTTGGTCCAGCAACACGGTGCATTGGGTTTACACGTCCAGTTATTGGTAAGGGAGAGGAAGCTGCTGGCATGTCCTCTGTGGAAAGATGCCATGGGCTGCCCCCACGTCTGACAGAGTCAATTCTAGGGAGCTCCAAGATTCATCAACTGCTGGCCAAAGCGGTGCCCATCAGCAATGCTGGTGGCACCTCTGTGTACCTGTTTAAAAAAGCTGTGCAACAACAGCTGGGAAAGAGTAAAAAAACTGTGAGAGAACCAGTCCTGCAGACACCCAAATCAGTGAAGGAGGAGAATGTGCTCCATGTGCTGGAGCACAGGTTCCCCTGCAGCCGATGGGGAAGATGGTGGTGAAACAGATTGTCCCCATGCAGCCCATGGGAGGCCACATGAGAGCAGATAGCCACGCTGCAGCTAGTGGAGGAACCCATGCTGCAGCAGGTGGTTGTGCCCTGCAGTCTGTGGAAAGCTGGTGTTTTTGACTGGGACAGTTAATTTTTAAAATTTTGTTCTGTCTGGAGAAAAGGAGGCTGAGGGAAGACCTTATCGCTCTCTGAAATTACCTGAAAGGAGGTTATAAGCAAGGTGGGTGTTGGTCTCTGCTCCCAGGTAACAAGTGATCAGACAAGAGGAAATGGCCTCAAGTTGTGCCAGGGGAGGTTAAGACTGGACATCAGGAAAAATTTCTTCACTGAAATGGTTGTAAAGCATTGGAATAGGCTGCCCAGGGAAGTAGTGGAGTCACCAACCCTGGAGATCTTTAAAAGATGTTTAGATGCGGTGCTTAAGGGCATGGTTTAGTGGTGGCCTTGGCAGTGCTGGGCTTGATGATCGTAAAGGTCTTTTCCAACCTAAGTGATTTTATGGATTTTTCTTCCTATAAGCTGTTGCAGTGCTGTGTTTTGGATTTGGTATGAGAATAACACTGATAACAGACTGATGTTATTAATTGTTCCTGAGTAGTGTTTATCTTAAGGCAAGGAATTTTCAGCTTCTCATGTCCTGCCAGTGACAAGGCTGGAAGGGCACAAGAAGCTGGAAGGGGACACAGCCAAGACAGCTGACCCAAACTGGCGAAAGATATTCCATATCAAAGAACATCATGACCAGTATATAAACTAGGAGGAGTTGGCTGAGGGGCAGACTGCCACTCACGGACTGGCTGAACATCAGTCAGTGAGTGGTAATTGTATTGTGTATCAATTTTCTTTCTTGGGTTTTATTTCACTCTCTTTTTGTTATCTTCCTTTTCATTACAATTATTTTATTTTTATTTCAATTAAACTGTCCTTATCTCAACCCGTAAGTTTTACTTGTTTTCAATTCTCCTCTCCATCCCACCAGCAGGGAGGGGAGGAGTGAGCGAACAGCTGTGTCATGCTTAGTTGCTAGCTGGGGTTAAACCACAGCAAAAGCCCACACCAGAGCAGGTGCCTGGCAGAAGCTGCATCCCACAGAAGTGCCAGTGTAGGAGCAGGGTTTCGGGCTGGAACTGTGGTCTATGAGGGACACAAACCAGAGCAGCCTCTTCTGAAGGAAATCCCATGGAGAGGACCCATGTTGGTGCAGGTCTTGAAGGACTGTATCCCATGGGAGAGCCCCCCACACTGGAGCAGAGAACAAGTGGGTGAAGGATGGAGTAGCAGAAAGGCACTGTTATGAACTGACATCCTGATCTCCCTGTCTTTTATTCCTGTTGAGGGGGAGAAAAGAGAGAGCCACGTGGTGAGCATCTGGTAGCAAGCCAAGGTTAAACCTTGTGTGTTTGGTTGGGGATTTTTGTTCTGTTGTTTTGGGAATAATGTTCTGTTTGGGTTTTTTAAGGCTAGATGCCTTAAACTAGAATTCTATGTTAGTTGATAAGAGAAGTGAAACACATCTGAAAGAGATGCTGGTTTGTATGTAACTTTGCAGGTTTTATATGGAGAAGACAGTTCTCTGTCATGTTGCAGTCTGATGTAGTTACAGTATCTGTACCACTTTGGAGGTCTAAACCAGTTTAGAATATTGCTAACTATAGTAATCTTATGCTTTTCCTTTTCCCAAGTAAAAAGGGCATGGAAGAGCACTGAGACAGTGTAATTGTCCTCAAACCAATCTACTAGATGACAACATATACTACAGTAGCTTAAGAGAAATGTAATTTAAAAGATAGAAGGAAAAATCAGATACAAGTCAGTCTTTTGATATCAGCAATAAAAATGGAAACTGTGTACAATAAATATCAGCATATTAATGATGACAGTTTTAATAGATTATTCCTATCTCAAATCATATTATTTATAATATATTTTGTATGTACAGTGATGATTTGATAAAAGAATCAGACATAGTCTGAAACCCTTTTTTCCTCACCCAGTTTTCCACAGTACAAAGATGTAATTCAGACCATGGACAAGTATTACAGAATCACAGAATGTTAGGGATTGGAAGGGACCTCGAAAGATCATCTAGTCCAATCCTGTCACTGGAGCAGGATCATCTAGATCAGGTCATACAGGAATGCATCCAGTAGTAGTAACAAAACACAACACTGCACACCAAGGGTTACTGCTCTCTCCCCAGCCTACTAACAGACCTGGTAGAGGAGTTTGTCTTCTTTTAGCGCATAAAGAGTCAGGCTGGTTTAAAGTCATAACTGACAAACAGTAGTAAGGCATACAAGCTTTTTTGCAGGTGCTGTAGCAAGCAATTAACTCTAACTTTTTTGAACGACCAAAAGGACAATTATATTCTCCAAAGACATTTCTGCTGTATTTCATCAAACAGTTACAATAACACACAGGAAGAAGGCGTGCAATATAAAGGCAAGTTAATATAGCCCCAGCATTTTCTTACTACATACCATGTATATATTTGCTTTTAATGTTCATTGGTCCACTTTTTCCTCAAAAACATTTAATTACATTCTAAACTGTTCCTTAAGCATGCATAGAATTCAATTCCTTAAGTAATCTCTGAATTAATTAACATTTCCTCTATCAAGTCCCTCTGCAAGACACTTTCCTAGTCTTACAATGAAGCAAACTTTTTTTTTTTCCAAGTGTTAAGGTTTGGAAGCAATAACCTATTGCCAACACTTCCTTCCTCTTGTTTCAAAACACCTGCTTCCTGAATTCTGCCGCAATTTACTTCTGTGCTTTCATGGCTGGGAACCCTAGCTATTATACTGTGATCTGTTCAAGAAGATTCAAATTCTGAGTAGCAAGGTATTAAAAGCCACTTAGTTAACTTCCTTATATAAATTGGTATGGAAAATAATTAATCCTCTAATGAAACTATAGGAGAAGCATATTATATCATCAAAACAAGAACTATATTAGTGATTTAAAGGAAAAAAACATCCCCAAACTATTTTGCTATTAATTCTCCCCCTCCCCCCAAATACCCACAGCTTTGTTAAAAGGAATGAGAACAAAAGCGAAGAAAAATCGGGAAAGCTGCAGCACAGAACATTATTAACCCACACCGTGGGATAATATAATGAAATTCCACTAATTCAAAGCAATTGATATTTGCTATACAAGTATATATTCTTCAAGTACATTACCAGTCAGCCTAAACCTACTATTTTCACAAAAGACAAAACACTATCTTTAAATAAACATTGTCAGAGCAATTATAATGCTGCAGCATCAGATTCAGGTTGGCATTTATGGCTAATGCTGTTCAGGCTAGGCACGTTCCTGGATGGTGAGACTCTACTGTTTATCCTGATTAAAACGGGGCTAAGAAGGATCTCTAATTACAAATTAACTGCTCAACTAATTCTTGACCCAATCAGCTCTAAAGAACTTTGAGATACTTGAGTGAGCTGAACAATATAGTTAGAAGGCTTCCAAGATCAAAGTTATTTTTCAGTGAACAAAGTCATTTTTCTTCCTGAAGATTCTCTGAAAGAAGACTTGCTACGATAGCAAATTGCCAGAAATGAAGAGTTGACACTTGGTATTTTTAATGTCATTCCTTTTTAGAATGCCTGATGTTGCACTATGCTCTAGAGACACAAGGAGTGTCTGAGAGAACCAGATCTAGCATTACTTAGGGGAGGAAACAAGTTCAGATCAAGCTACCTTTCCTATTCTTCCTTAAGAGTGTGGGTGGATAGAGAATTGGGGAAGGGTAAACCTTACACTTTCCTAAAATTGCCTGAATTAGCAACACCTACCATCATCTAGGTCCTGCAGTTTAAAGGAAACAAAAAGGATTCAGCAGTGACTCCAGCACACCAGAGTGGCTACAGGGACCACCAGCCAGTTGTTTCAGTTTTGACTGGGCTCACCCTTCCCCAGTTGCCTGTTTGTCTCAAAACCTGTGTTTCCCTCTCAACTTTTTGTGAGGCTTCAGTCCAGTGCCAGCTGATTTGCTATCCTCCTTTCCAATTTAGAATATTCACTCCTACAGAACCTGGTGTTCTCTAGTGGTAACAAGAAACCTGTTTTCTAGTTTCTAAGTGTCATCCATATTATTCGCATCAAATGCAAATCTACTGCCTCTAGCCCTGTAGTGCCCATTACAATGGGGCAAATGCACAGGAGGAGAGAACCGAGGAAAACCCACCAGATTCATCTGTAAACTAATTGAAAATTTCAGTGTGTTTGGAGATGAGGCACTGCAAGGTTTAGCGTATACAAACCAAAAAGAAAAAACATCTTAGAAGTAGAGTACAAAAATCTCCCCATCTATTGAAGGTTGGACTTGATGATCCTGGTGGTCCTTTCCAACCATGATGATTCTATGATTGTTAGAAAAGACTGTAAAACTGAGTAAATGATTGTTAGAAATAGGTACGGTTCCTCTGTAGTCCTAGCACTTACTGAATCTTCAAAAGGACAACACTGCAAGGAATAAGATAACGCCCATTAGAATGCCTCTCACTGAGAATAGTCCCATTTTACATGGGCTTACATTTTCACATTTAAGAATCCCAACAAGAATTGCATAGTTTGCTCTCTTTTAATAACCAATGATTACATAAGTATCTTCATTCAAAGGTATAAAACAAAGAAACCCATTGTCTATCGAGAAGGAAGAGAGGCTTGAAACTGTTTTCTCCTGTCTCTGTGCACTGACACAAGCTCAGGGAGAACCTAAGTCTAGGTAGGCAGCCCACTAAGCATTACCCACTGAGGCTACCCACCAGGTAGGTTCATTGTTTCCAATGTGACAATTCGTAACTGTTAGTGGCTAACATGAAATCACTGCAGAAAGGAAGATTTTTTAAAGCGTACTCATCTGTTTGTTCTTGCTCAGAAGAATGAAGTTCTCCAGTGTCATGGTTTATTTTTTTGTAAAAAGAATCATATAGGATTTTTTTTTTAAATGGATTTAATGGATCTGGTATTTCCAGAGTGCTCCAGTGGCAGGTGAAAACATATTACTTAACTTGGGAGGAGTTCCATCATCACCATCATGATTATCATGAGCATGGTAAGTGATAGGATCCCACATTTTCACCTACTCCTTTGTGCCAGGATAGTTGTTTATGCAGCTGTATAGTGAGCTTGGATCAAGAGCGTGAGCTTGGATCAAGAGCATGTGGCTCTTGAGTAGGAAGACTAGAGGGGAAGACCTAGGGAAATTCCTGGGGCGCGCCTTAAGAAGCGTCCTCTCTGCAGCCGCTCCCACGGCCACACAGAGTTCCTCCTGCCTGGCTCACCAAAACTGACGTGCGGAAACAGACTCTATAACCCAGAAGGTTATACAGTAGGTATGTTTATTGCACGCAGACACACGGGGGATCACTCTACCACAAACGTGCATACCCGAAGTGGCAAATTATCTCATATTTATACAGTAAAACACTCATATTCAAATGACGCCTATATATATTTATTACCTAACCCCGCCTTTCCTCACTTCGTATTATAATTAGCTTATCAGTCCTGTGCTTGCGCAGTTCTTCCTGGTAATTGCAGGCAGGGGTCTTCCAAGATGTGGGCAGTGGTCTCTGGGAGGAAGGCCGTGGGTCTTCCTCGTAATGTACTTTTCACCTCTTGCCTGGAATGTGTTGATTTGGCAAGTTTTGCAGAATTAAGCCAGTCCTGGTCAGCTCTTGTCCTTGGTGAACATCTGTTCTTCCTTACTAGCCATTCTTCTGCTCATAAGTTTGTGATATATGTCACTTTGTACCCGTCAGTTCCTTATGACTGGAAATGTCTCTGCATATGTTAGTCTTTATTATCTGTTTGAGCCTCCTTGGTTAGTAAATCCATAGTCCCTTCGTTAGGGTGTCAAGGCTCATCCTGTTAGCTATCTCCTATTAGCAATTTAGCCTGTTTTCCTTCAAGCGCTTCATAGTGGTTAGTATGATGATTTCTTCTATTCTACTTCTCATGTTAATATCCTATTTCTATTCCTTATATCAATTATTATTTCTATTACTTATATCATCCCTCCACCCTTTTTGGCAGCAGTATCCATTAAAGTCAAGCAGCTATGGAACCTTACATTCAGACTTTGCTTGAACCAGACCCAGACACCGCATTGCTAACAAAAGTAACAAAGCTGGCTACCCTGCCCACTCATTTCTATTCTATGCCAACAGAAAGATTTATGCTGCCATGCGATGAGCTGGATTAGGGAATACGATTTGGATTAAATAGGGTTGTGCCTGGAGAGAAGTGTTGGTTTCCACTGTTACAGTTCTCACTGGCTACAGGCTCACAGTGCAGATGCCTCTTCAAGGAATGCTAGCCTGCATTTTAGACACGTAGGGAAAATCGAGGCACATCCTTACTCCTCTTCACAAATCCCATGCCGCATCCACAGCAATGCCATATCAAGCCATTCAGCAGAACGGATTTAAGGTATATATTGTATTATTTCCAACACAGTTCTCCATTTCCTGGGAGTACATTCCAGGCTATTGAAGCATCCTCAGATAATAGGAGGAGACTGCTCTGGTCTGCCCCAGTTTCAGCTCATTTGTGTCTTCACTCTAGTGAACAGGTTTTAGGGCCAATTTAATAAAGCCACTGGATAATCATTTGTAGATCCAAAAGGGCATTTTTTGTTTGTGGATGCAAAGCACGCTACCAAAAAAAGGAGAGCTTAAGGGTTCCCTTTCTTCAGTATAGTCAAAAAAACAGTAGTTCTGTGAAAAAGAGCTCTCTTTATTAAACAGAGTGCTTAGAAGCAACTGGTAACTAATGCTACCTAAAATGACATAATCATTACAGAATAAATTAATTAGGCTTGCATAAAGCAATTTTCATTGGTTTTATGGAAGTCTTGTTCTGAAATTTGTGTAGTTAGAATTTCAAACAGAAAATACCAACAGCAAGTCACACACAGTTAAATTTTTTTACAAATGAACAGGCTAGTTAACATTAAAAGAAGGTATGTCAGAGACTGAAGGCAGTGCCAGCTACAAGATTTTTAGCATAACTACACAGAAAATTAGGGCATTTAAATTGTGACCTACAGAATCTTTTCTCCTCTTGCTGTGTATATAGACACCATTAATATTTGCAGAGTTTTTCATTACAATGCATAGGGTTGAGGGTAAACTGGTTATATTTACACAGGTCATGTTTGTCTGTTAAAAACACTTAGAAAACTTAATTCAAGAGACAGTATCATGTGCAATAACATCTGAATTAATTTTAAAAATAATGACTGCTTTCCTCTTGTTTCTCATTAAGCCAATACTGGTGCTGCAAAATTGGCAACCTCTTCAAACCAGTTTGTTCCAGAAAAAGCTGCTCCTATCTAGTTCTGACAGCCTGCTGCTGCTAGTGGAGGGGAGATAGGTTAAACCAACAAGCAAGCATATCTCACAGGGAAACTCGCACTTACTGCCAAAATAGAAACATTCAAAGAAACCACCAATCTAACAGATAAATTTATTAAAACCAAAATGCTTTATTTACCACTCTTTAAAATGTAAATAGAGGAAAACCAGACAAAGAGTAACAGCTGTAATCCCCCCTCTGGAAGAGTGTTACAGGCCAGTTTTTATGCTGCAGTGCATTGACTTTCTTGGAAAGCACTGCAGAGCTGAATTAAAATATTTCAGCTGCTCTGTGAAATGGTTCATTGTTTTTAATATACGTGCCCAATCTTCAAACATTTCAAATATCGCTTATTAGACTTCATAAATTTTAAATTTTGCAAGGGCTGACTCTCCAGCCACTTCTGAGTACCTTAAGAAATTCTGAAGGGAGAGTTTATGTTCACATCCAATGCTGCCCAATGTTTTTTCTTCAACAATACAATTATAAGAAGTGTCATAATGGTAACAAAGGGAAACACTGCTATTGTGAGATAGACAATTTTTAAGTACAAGATGGTGAATAAGAAACCTCACTGCCTTGCAACAAATGTGCTTAAGTGACGATACAGAAGATGCCAACAATTACACCAGTTGTCACTGCTGACTGATGTGCAATTCTTTCATCAAAACTAAACTACATTCTTTCAAGTCCTGAAATTGTCAAATATTTCCAACTTATATGTAATGAATTCAAGCATACAAGATGCAAGGATTTTTAAGATTCAGTGATACTTTTGCATCGTTTTCTCTGAGCAGCCTAGAATTTAATTTTTCAAGTTGCTAGCATTTTGAAAGTGGGCTTAATGCTTTCTAGATTCATAGATTCTACTGAAATACCATTTTGCAGACACTCTAGGTTCCTGCCAACAGTGCTCAAGTCCATTGTATCCATGTGCTTCTGGAACAAAGAAATTAATTTTTTTTCTCCCTGAATATTAGCATATTAGCATGTTGTTATTAATATTTTTTTAAAAGATCACTGGGCTAAGAAATTCCTGTTGCCAGAATCTCTAGTGAGGAGATGGACCCTGCCTTAGAGTTGTGAGCACAACAGTGCTAGTAGTCATTTCTTTGTAGCACTAAATTTCATACTCTGTTTTTCATCTTTTAGTGTTCTCATCTACTACCAGCTGACAGTTCTGTAGTTGCAGCCAATGCATCTATTATCAGAAATGACAGTTATAAAAAAAGCAGGTAAGCAGATTATCACTTGGGCAGTTGGAACTCACAACCCAAAGAACCATGCCTTTGTGGGAGACGCTGACGGAGTTGGTTCTTTATAAATACTGTGTTGAAAAGGGTTAATACACTCCAACATGTAAACAGTTCTGTGTGACACTCTTCACTGTTTCACCCACTTCCTCTGTTTAGCCTCAGATACCATAATGTTCCCATCAACGCTGAGCAAATGTGAAGGTAAAGAAAAGCCTCAAAAAATAACTTCTAAGAATCTGAACCACATTAACTGAATCAAGTTGGAAGAGGTAGTGGGAACAACAGTAGGTAACAGGCTTTAGTCAGAGTCTTTCAAGAGAAATGTCATCCAAACTAGGAATGCTAATACGATTCAAGGCCTTACACTAGCTCACATTACTCCCTCTCTTCTTCTAGTGCTCACCCTTGCAGTCCGTTCTTTCACAAGTCTCCCATTCTCAATATGATTGCCGCTCAATAACTGGAAACTACCTAGCAGGACTTGGGAAACTAGCCTCTTGGCCCTCATTTTTCAAGCCACTAGCCTCAGGGGAGCAATTCAGGTGCCTAAACAGACATACCTAATTTGAGGAGGATATCCTGCCTGGCTTCCAGCTACTATTCCAGAAGAAAATAGGTCTGCTGTGGATTGTGCAGTACATCTGCCAGCCCTTTTTTGAATATTACATACATCCCAGACATTCAGAAGTGGCAGAGGGTATTCCAGTCTGGACAGCTGAATTTCAGCTTACCTGTCTACATCCTGTTCCACGTATCTTTGCTACTGTGATTTCAAATTCCTGAAAATACAACTGAGGTACGCATAAGATCTCTTACGTAGCACCTAAACAAACTGCAGTTTGTAGCTCCAAAGGAAAACCTGGTTAAAATCACTGAAGTGTCAACATTCAGAGCCATCAACTTGTTAACTGCAGTCTCTGCTGCATCCATCTGTATTCTGCTATATAGAGATATATATCTATTTTGACGTTCTCCTCGAGGACAGACTTGGAGTTGAGAAGCCATCAGAATCTCTATTATGTTTCCTTCAAACTATCTCAAAATACAGATTAGTGATGTAAGAAATATAATGGAAGACGCCATCAACTTTATCTATAAATTGTATATGCAGGCAATGGACAATGAAAGGCGCAAACAGTATTTGATGAAAATTCCCACTCTGATAAATGTAGTCAATAAGACAAAAAAATAAAGATACTTATTTCCTGCAGTTTCCATCAGATAAGTCCGAGTCCTTTGCAAGACATGATCATTGGAATAAAAAAGATCCAAGCCATTTGATTTGTGCAAAACATCCCCAAGATTCTCAAATCCAGCCTATTCTATTTGTTATACTCAAAAACTGTTTAACAGTAAAGATTGTCACATTCAGAATTTTTGTATCTATGAAAAAGTAACTCTGAATGGCACCACATAAATAGCACTGATTTATTATATCAAAGTGACTCCATAAACTTTACTCTTGAAAGAAGGATAAAGTTTCTTCTAGTGTTGCCAACTTCTAATACTTTCAGTGGGATTCATCTAAGTGTTGATTTACACGAAGTTCACTTCACAGTCAATGCTGATGTAGGTAATATAGTTAGGTCATGCATCATCTCATAAAAGCAGATGTCTACACTTGGTCAGCTGAACCATACCTTAAAAACATCCACTTCTTCCCAGTAACTGCATTAATACCCACTGTTGGGCATCCAATTCAATCGCAAGAATCCCTCCAATATTCTGAAACCAGTAATTGAAGAGAGGAATACCCTCCAAGTCATCTGCAAGCTACAAGCATTGCACTTTTGGGTGTAGATGTATAGGAATAAAAAGCCAACTCAGTTTGTATTTCTCTCTTGTATGTGCCCAGTCTCCCACTAGGCACTGCTGTAAAGGTTCAAAAAGCAAGATAATCAGCTTTTTCCAGTCCCACATAACTTTCAGACTACAAAGCTGGAGCAATACATGCACTGAGATCCACACAGACTATAAAGCCTCCAAGATCCAGCATTAATTAAGAAGCAGCATTGTTCCTTCTACTCTGGTTTTGCATTAATATGAAAATTACTGAGTGTAATAAAATGTATTCCTTCTGCATTGAAAAGATGCATTGATTAATCAATTAATAAGCTGCCCTACAGCTCTCAGAAAACAGCAGGTTACTGAGGCAGCAGCAATGCTACTTGTGTGCCCATTGCTAATCTGCAGTAGGTAATTGAACCATGAGCTAGATTCAGGTGGCTAATGTGAAAATCCACATCTATTGAAGGAATGGAGTCATAGAGGAGTCATAGAGGAGTCATAGAGGAGTCATAGAGGAGTCATAGAGGAGTCGAGTCATAGTCTTCCTATGGTTCCTCCCATTTGCCCAAAACCAGAGAAGAGCTCCTTCAAAGGCACTTAGTCCAGAGTGTGTTATACTGGGTAAGAATGAAGCTTAGAGAAATGAGTCTTCTACCGAAGCTTGTCTTTCTAAGTGCCATTTACCCATCCTTTAGATTCACTTACTCTATTTCCATCTTCTTGTACCACAATTCCTGAAAGGATTCATCATATATCGGCTTAGGTAAAAAAGTCCTGGAAACATTACACTTTGCCTCCAATACCAGTTTGGGAAGGAACTATTCTATTCCTACTTTGTTTTTAAGGAATATATGCCAGGGTTCAACCATAGCATTGTGGTTCTTAACCTACTTGGCTAGCATAATGACAAATTAAAAAGAAAAACCAAATAACCACAACTTTAAGGCAGAACAACAGCTATTTTGCAAAGGTTTGAAGTCAGACATCCTGCAGCTCATAGCACCTACACTGTATTTTCTGTAATTCAAATTAGTCAAAAGGCAGCCAAAGAAACCTTATTAAATCTGATCTCATCCCAGTGGAACTGGGAGCAAAAAAAAAGCCGCACAATAAATACAATCAGATTGGAACACAATATAATAATGCTCTTGCTAAATGGACTTTAAAAGGATGCAAGATTAGCATTTAACTTCTTAAAGAATCCAGACTACATTCAGCACTTGCACAAAGGATGGAATGGAAGGAACAGGACTGTCAGTTCAACCCATTTGGGATGCCCATACATCAAGTCTTCTTCATTTCACCAGAGTAGCTTCTAGAATGATTATTTGAGAAGACATCTTTGGCCTCATTGAGTTTATACAGCAGTGATAATAATCTAGAAGACATATAAACTGCCATAAACTGTGTCTTTGCTTCTAAGTTGTATCTGCCCCTGTTATAAGGCCATTTCTAAGAAGAAAGAGGCATCAGAGGACTGTCTCCCAATCTGCAATTGAATCTGCTCAGTCCATCAGGATATACAGAATCTTACTGCTGGTGCCAGTCACAACAGCCTATACAACAAATACTGAAGTATTTGTTCTGGGTGATACTGAGTGATGAGAGCAAGTCTTACAGGCCATATTGTAAAATACTAAACCTATTAGTGGAGGGGAGGTGGACTGTTGTTTAATCTTCACTGCTACATACGGGAACCACAAGCCCTTCCATACCTTCCAGCCCAGGCTCTTCTGAACACTCTTTCACAAGACTAGACTCAGCCTTTGCTATGAAGGAGGGAAGAACCATTCAATTTTACAACTTGGAGCGTAGTATTTGAAGAGAGAGCTGCTAGCATCTCTGGACTCACATTTAGGTAGACAATGGGAGGCAAACTACACCTAGTTTATCCCAGGAAAGAGTTTATGTATCTGTATTTTGAGACAATGCTTACTCACGCAAGACTTAAAGCATGAGCTCTGAATCCAAATTTGAGTTTCTTGCATAGAGAAGGGATTTAGGAAAAGTTAAGCAGAGCTCATAGGAGACCAAGTTTCTTTAACATTTGATTAAACTAAACAATCAAAGTATTCTAAATTATTTGGGGGTTTCAAAGATTTGCTAGCCCGTGAGTTATACCCTCACAGTCCCCTCTCACTACTAGCAATGGGAAGAGAAAACAGAACTATGGAAGGCCAAATAGTGTGTAGTTGGTAAGCTCAATAGCTCAGAGGCTAAAACAACTGAGAACAATAGCTGCTAATGTGTGATGAAAGACCCCAAGATAAAAACAAGTAAGGAACAGAACTACTGAGGGCTGAAAACCAACCGCTTAAGCAAGCAAAGGTAATAGTGGAAAATGGGAATCTGTAAACACTCAAAGAGCTAAACCTAACCTTGAAGTTTGCTACCTCCAGGATTTCAAAGTTCCCAGGACATTTAGCTGTTACTGAGGTCTTGCTATCAGACACTACATATCATTATGTAGCTCTATATTCATTCAACAAAACCTCTATGCTAAATAGACTGTCTTGATCTCAGCTTGTGACTGATCAGCTGACTGCTGCCATAATTTATCACTTTGGGGCTGGGCAATACCATGAACTTCAACTTTTACTTGAAAACTGTTGAAACAAGTTACAAGTCACAGAGGTTTTCCAAAAGGCAAAATGATTCAAAACTACTTCTATTTAAACCAACTGACTAGGAGGACATGTAATTTATACTCCTCATTAGTTCAGTAAGTAGTTTATACATTTTAAATCAGAGTCCAGGATGGGGGGAAAAAAAAAAGGTATTTCAATGCACACTTTTGCTGTTCCAGCCAATCTTGCATACTGCTTATTTCTAGCAACAGATCTGTATGGTGCTGGGCTGTTTTATCAAGGCACTGTACATTGCATTCAAACTCAGAACCTTGCTCCCACTTTAAAATGTCTTATACTCCAGCACCAGCAGTGTGCTGCGGGTCTCTACCTCTCTTTCTTCCCACCTACTCATTCCCTGCTCAGCTGCCAGCATTTCCTCCCCCTAACCAGCATCAGCATTACCTGACACTAACATCCTGACTAACATTCCTGACACTAACATCAACTTCTGTTAGGCTGGCATAATATCATTAGTTCAACAGACTTCAACTCCACACATCCTTAACCATGTTGTGACTCTATAGCAGATGCCTAGAAATTCATGAAGCTGATTAAGTGAACTTTTAAGTTTATTACATGCTTTCTGAACTCAAGCAGACATCCTAGAAAATACATGGGGATTTTCCAAGTCAACATTTACATAAAAATAGTCCTGTTTCTTTTTTACTATGTACAGTAGAGACAGATGTGTCAGCTCACTGGCAAAATATACAGCCACATTTCAAATTAAGTAATCATTTTAGTTCAAAGGGTATTTCAGCTACAGTCTTGTTTTATTCAAATTGCACCATATTCACTTAAGGGACTACAGCAGAAAGGGGAACTCACCACTTTAAAAAAAGTTGCCTCTGGCAATCTACTTATTAATCAGAAGCAGGAATCTTTCTACAGTCAGAAAGCAAATAGCTCAGTTCTCTTGTCCACGTACTTGCACTTCTGGAGGGTTTTGCACTGGAGCTGCGGATTTCTTTAAATGAGGATGTGCCTTGTGACCCAAATCCACTTCAGAAACAAGGGCCCTCAAAACTCATTAATGCAGTTCAAACAGCTGACCCTTGCTTACTGTCTTCCTTTTTTCCATAGCCTGATGATACACTTCAAAAATAACTAGAAAGCTTGTTTAACATCAGTTCTCTATCCTAAATTAATAATGTATACAAGGTAATACGCAATTTTCTCCCACATAAAAGCTTCAAATAAGCATTTACTTGAAGCACTGGACAGACAGTATGAAGTAATTAGGAACATTCTTTTGCTCAACCTTTGGTTTCATACCCAACTTTACAAGACTGCTTCTTGTTAAGAACGGTGTAATTTTCTTAGTTACTTTACACAGCTGTTTCATGCTTTCTTTGATGGTAAACTTTTATGTTTTTAAATAGTCTGTCTGGATATTTAGTTCAATTGACACTGATGTCTTCAAAGCAAGTTTAAGCTGCAAGTTCACCCTTTAAATAGTAAATTACTCCATAGCTACCTAATTGCTGAGGTAAATTTTAATAGTATCACTGGAATTTTTCTACGAAAACAACTTTTCTGTGACCTTTAAATTAGCCAAAGAAAAAAAGAACACATCATTAAACTGTTACAGCAGATAAAAGTTAAGTAATAGATAGTAGGCCCAGTAGGAGATTTTGCTGCTATTCACAGTTCAGCAGGATCATTTGCATAGGCCCACAATGCAAGCAACAGGGCCATGTTCACCTGAAGAACTCTCCATGACCAGCATATTTTTGGGAAATCAGTGAAAAACTACTGTATTAAAGTATTTCATCTTATCCTTAAAAAAACAAACAAACACACACTTTTAAAAGTCTAAATTTCCCATTTCAGAAATAACAGATTTTTCATAAACATTCACTTAACTGATGCTGAAATACAGTCACATTCAAATTCACTTTATATTCTTTTTGGTTTTCCCCTGTTTCATTTTCAGATTAGATACAATGGGCAAAATACCAGCCTTGCAAGTTTTCTGTAACTGGGAAATTCCACTAAATAATATGGAAATTCCACCTACAGGATCTTAACACAAACATGCACAACATGGCATGAAGCCTTCCCTGTATAAAAGACCAGCTTCTTTAACAATGCTACATTCAAAATCTGGAGTTTCAACAAAATTCCTTTCTTAAATTAACAAATTGGGTATAGTTGAGTGAACATGGCCACTTTGTAGTACTCATGTAAGTCAGCAGGCCAGCCTAACAGCCTGCTGCATGGCCTAGGAGCTCTTCAGTGCTTTTCTCCTCAGAAGGATCTAGACCACAAAGAGCACTTTCCTTCCTTGACTTGCCTCTGAAAGAACATGCATGCCACTACTTTCCCTTGCTCTTCAGACAAGTCATTTTCTTAAGAGATATCTCTACCATACGCATTAAAACAACTCAGTATACTTTCAACTAGATATATATCCGAGAATTTTTAAGACATTACTACACATTTTCTCTCCCGTTACCTTATGATCTGGGATTCCCTTCCATTATTGAAAGTACTAATTGCTTGCCAGAGCGATTATAAGCTGATTTTGTATCAGAACAGAGCTAGCTTGGCCTTTGAGAGCTTAGATTTTTGCCTAAAAAAGAGAATTTTCACACAGCAGTTCAGCTATTTTGGTAACTTCTTCAGCCTAACTTCTTAAAGACGTCTAATTCAAATGAACGTGGCTGTATCACTGCTATTTTTTAAACATTCATCTGATGTTACTGATGACTTCAGTTTTTCAGTCTCCCACTTCCTATTCTTGAAGGAAGCAAGAATGTAAATACATCTAACCTACCCTTTAAATACTATTCTGTAGACATACATAAGATAACAAGCATATATCATATGCTTATATTAATCATACACTGGAGCAAGTATGATTAAAGCTTCTTTCAGCATCATGTAGTTGTCCACCTTAATAAAGACTGCACAGGTGTATCTACTGATTTTTATGGAATTCCTGACAGAAGAGAATGCAGGAATACTTGGCAGTATTTGGCAACCAAATTACACTTAAATATTATGGTATTTGATACTAATTTTACATCTTGAAGGTATAACTTTTTTTAAATGAAGGGTTTTATAACTGTAAAAATAAGAACGTTCTCCAGATAATTTACTGATCAGTATTTTAAGTTTTTACTAGTTTCATGACTTCATAGCCAAGAGGTTTGTCCATTACAGGCTATCAAAACAAAAATATTATATTTCACCTGTAACAATGCTAAATGCTTCTCACATATGCCATCTCTGGGACTCTGGGAGTTTTCAATTCAAAGTAAGCACAAATTAAAAGAGTCTGAAAACTCGGCTTATCTTTCTCATACATATTCCTATAACATATATTACTTTCAAATATCAGCGCTCCCAAATCTCCTTAAATTTGTTACAGGTTAAACAATTCAGTTCTTGTTGGCACTACAGCACAAATAAGACTTGTGGAAGGATGCACAGATGCAACCGTATACATGAGTGTACGCCCATACAAATAAAATAGTGACTCTTTGTAATAGCAAAAATTGAGACAATGCACTTCAAGCAAGTGACAATATTAAAGATGAATTGAAAATAACCATATGTAGTAGGCAGATTAAAAAAACCAAACCATCTTAAGTCTTCTTAGACTAAGAAGACCTGGAAGAAAAACTTATCTTCACCGTAAGAAAGCTTAAATGAAACTACTATATGATGCTGCCCCTGCACTCTGCTCTGGCAAGACTGGAGTACTGTGTCCAGCTTCGGAGTCCGCAGCACAGGAAAGACTTAAACCTACTGGAGTGGCTCCAGAGAAGGACCACAAAAATTATCAGAGGATTGAACACCTCTACTATGAGGAAAGACTGAGAAAGTTGGGATTGTTCAGTCTGGAGAAGAGAAGGCTCCAGGGAGACCTTATCTGTGGCCTTTCAGTACTTAAAGTAGGCCTGTAAGAAAGATGGGGACAAACTTTTTAGCAGGGCCTGTTGGGATAGGACATGGGGTTTTCATGGCTTGAAACTGTGATAAATGATTTAGTCCCAAGTAGGATTCCAATTAAAGTTTACAATTTATTAAGTGAATAGAGGCAAGCAAAC
>JAVSBS010029606.1:0-32777 GCA_033124195.1 Coracias cyanogaster
CCAGGTATGCAGCATTTGAACCCCTCTAGCAACCAGAGCTATTTACTTTGGAGTCACAAAAATATAAGGGCTAAAAATCCTTCTTCAATATTGACATTCAATGGAAAGGCTACCTATTTCTCTGCGACTCCTTCAAAACAGATTCCCCACAACTCCCCCTTTTCTCCTTCTCTACATATCTCACCCCTGAAGCCTCCAGCTGCAGGCACCATTCTACTTTGCTGCCTGTCACTATGAGCAATTAATGGCTCAGAAGATTTGCTTTGAATGACTTGTGTAGTCCCACCCACAGGAACTGGCTCCGAGATATCAGTGCCAAGTAGTTTCATGGGAATCCATAGCGAAGCAATAGTATTACCCAGAGGTCATAATATTTTGGATAGAATTGTGAATGAGTTTTTGGCTTTGTGCTATAAGCCTCAGGCTACTTTTTAAATTCTCCCCCAAAGCTTACTGTTTTTTACATGAAGAGGCCATATGTCATAATAAACATCAGGCTTAGGAACGGCTCACACTCTAAATGTCAGGCCACAAAGCTACCTTTAAAGATTAAATCTCTGCCCTCTTCAAAAGGGAGGTTGAAGGGAGGGATAGAGAAATCCCAAATACAGAGAACCTTACAAATAAAGTGAAGTTTACTAGTAACAAAACATATCTTGCAAAAACAGACTTGGTGCTTTTTTGTTGGAGCTGCCCTTGATAAAATGTGGGTGTCATTCGAAAAGGACATAATTTCCAATGAATTCTGAAAGTGTCACACAGAGTATTGATCGATCGAGACTTGCCGTCAGCGTGACCAGGGCTGGCAAAGAGCTATCCCTGTGATCCAATTTTCAGAGCTCACAGACACCTCCAGTCCCAGACAAATGGCGTCAGCAAGTGGCAGGAGGGGTCTGGGGAAGGGGAGGTGGAGGGAAACATGGAGACGAGAGTCGAGAGTCGTCGCACTGCTGTCTGCTTGTCTAAACATTAAATGTTGTTAGGCACAAGCATGGCACCCCTATTGTGCGGAAAGGCTGCTATATTTCTGGCTTTTGTGTTACCAGCAATACCAAAACATTTGTAAGTCAAAAGTAGGTCCTTATCAGCAAGATACACCTTGATAAGATTACTTTTTTTTTTTTTTTGTGATTACATCAGTGTTCAGCCAGTTTCCCACTTCTACCTACAAACAAGTACATACGGCATGGAGCTGGGCAAGGGCAGTGCAAGCTGCAATGCCACAACTCCAGCAAGAGCAAGCCATCGGGCCAGTCCCGCCACGCTGCCACAGGCATTGTCTGCCGGTCCCCTGTGCCGCTCCAGCATGGCGCTGTGGGATGAAGGCTCTCCCTGAGCAAAACGTAGAGCTGGCCTTGGGCCCTAGCATAATTCTTTGGACCTGCTATTTACAGTGGCTCAAGTACTAAGCCAATTAATCTTGTAGGAGAAGCCAGAGAGGGAAATTATTGACACCTATTATGAAGCTGAGTAATCTCAAAAGGAAACCAGCATCTCAGCCTGAATGGCTCCTGGCTTGACGTTGAAAGTGCTGGTGAGGTGTGCACCAGGGATGTCCCCCGCTGCAGCACAATTAGAAATGTGCTTTGGTTTCTCACGCTAGGCATGGAGAAAACGTCATGTGGGATCCTGGTGCAATAAATCCTTTGTGGGACTTCTAGGCAATACGCACCAATAAAGTAACAGGAAAAAATAAAAACATGAAGAACAACAATAAACAGAGAGCAGCCATTAAGAGAAATAGGGCGATTTGCTGTTTGTACGAGGCTGGTGTGGAACTGCAGCAGGTGAAGAAAGATTAAGTGGGATGAGTGAATTACAAACACCTTGTTATACACCGACTCATTGTTACTCAGCATGTGAAATATTTGCTCCTGCTGTATTGTTTCCTCTTTGTACCAAGTGACACGATATCTCTTTTGTTACTTTTGCAATGAAATTACTTCCTTTCCTAATAATTATTTATATATTAAAATAAAACCAGCAACTGAATGCTTTTTCAGTCATTTCCAGCACTGAGAAGAGAGTTTTTTAAAAAACAAAAAAGTGTTTAACAGAAATTGAGTTTTAGTGGAAATTTGTTAACAGTTTAAAAAAAAACCCTTTAAAATGTAAACAATAATTTAAAATATCCCCCACAGTTTTCAATTTACTTCAATATTTCTTAATGTTTGGGGAAAAAAAAACCCACAACATTTTCCTGGTGAGATTTATGAAAGAAGGGTTAAGTGAAAGGGGTTTCTCAGTCTCTGATTTTAACTTAAAAAAAAACAAACCAAAACCAAACCCCCCAAAACAGGCTCTAATCAAATTGAGACAAAAGATGCCCCGCATTGGGGGATTTGCAGCTATTTTTAATGAACAGAAAAATTAAGGCCCCAACCTTCTATTGAGATTTTGCAAGTAAACTCCAACATGGAGCCATTTACCCACAGTGATACTCCACTTAACAGGTTCATTTCAAGACCGGTGTCTAGATCTGCAAATATTTCTGCTAAGCCTGAGGAAATTCTGAGCAAGTATAGCACAGAAAAAGCAAGGCTCTGCAACTAGTTATTTGGATAATTTTTATGTTGAATTTTTTTTTTTTTTTCTTTTCCTATAAATTAGTATTTTGCTTTAAAAGGCACCTATGGAACTGAAATTCTTGTGAGTCATCCAGGAAGTATGCTCTACAGTTTGCACTGTGACTCCACCAAGCATAATTAATAACAAGGACAGCAGACGCAGTGAAGATACATAGTAAATCCTACTACAGGGTAAACCATGTTTGCACAGAGAGCATAGCACCACTTCAAGCCACAAACAAATCAATCAAAGTCAACATCTATTTCCAAGTGATTTGAAAACAGAACAAAAGTAACTAATTTAATGAATTTTTCATTACAAGTCCTCCACTCTACCACAGATGAGCTGAAAAAAAAAAGTCTACAAAACAATCGTGCTCAAAAGAGAGACAAAATTCTCCTTACCTTAGAAATGACTGCTACCAGTTGAACTGAACCAGGTTAAACCCAGCCAATGTGATCAGGCTGAAAAGCCCTCCTTAAGCCTCTGCTAATTTGATGCTGCCTGTGCAGGGGTGTGTGTCTCCTAGTGACTGCACCTGAGCTCTAAGGTGCCTGCCATTTCCCCTGATAGAGTCTTTATTCCACCCTTTATGACTTCGCTAAGAAGTTTAACTGCAGAGGTCTAAATTTCTCTTTCTGTATATTGGTTCTCACAGTTGGCTGTGGCTGACTTTTTTACAGACACTTTTGGTAGAAATGGGCATGTTTGAAAAAACCCTCCAAAGAGATACCAGGTCCTAGTAAAATGCATGTATCTGTGTCTTGGTCCACTTCACTAACTACAAACCTTCTCTGCTTCTCAACAGAATGTCCAAATGTCCCTGGGATGAGTACAGCATGAACTCATGTAAAATGAAGGACTCCAGTTCACTGCTTGACTAAGGTCTCACTAATTGCTGTTGCATCTGCTTGTTGCTCCAGATGAATGGGTTTGGTATTGAAGTGTTTATGTGGATTGCACCATATGCTGGTGGCAGCAAAAGGAGAGGGTTCAGATGGGAAATTCTGTTTTTTCTCAGCACTGATGTACCTAGCCCAAAGGCATAAAATATATTTGTAATAAGGTATATCTCTTGTTCTGGGCACTAATACATGAGTAGTAAAAAAAGACAATCCTGGGACTTTATTCTGAAGACAGTGGCCCAAAGGCCATCCAAAGCTAAAGCTCTCATTAACTTCAGTGGGGTGTGATTATGGTCCAAATATTACAAATTATTTCTCCAGAGGTTAATCTGGGTAACCCACTCTTTGCTGCAACAGCTCAGTATTGACAAAGCCTGTTTCCATTTCCGTTAGTGTTCATACCTTTGTGACCACCAGCTTTGACAGCAACACTAGGCCGTCAAACAGATGAAGCAGAATTTTTCCCCTTGACTGATGATATTTTCTCATGTCTTAAATTTCTTACAGTAAGTTAGTACTTTGCAGTGAATCACGCATCCTAAATCTGAAAACTAACAGGAAATTAAAGGAGAGTAAACTTTTTCCTTTATCACAACTGTAAGCACTATATATTAGCTAATTTATTTGCTTTTTATTTTAGCTCTCTTTTAAGTTATTTGCTTTACTAACAAGATGAGGGCTTTCTATGTTGATTGTTGTCTAATAACCATAGCTAGTGCATCTAGGTCTGCCTTTGGACGCCAAATGGCAAGCTGTGCTTCTGGGTGTGGTGTACAAGTAGTTTCCCATAAAAACTCCTGGAATAAATCGGAGCATTTGTGGAGCCAGGTCATCCACCTGTATATGTAACCTGTAGCAGGGGCAGTGCCAGAGCACCTGGCTCTTCACGGTCTTTTGCCTTTCTTCTGTCCAAAGTTGGGTGCTTCTAGTCTCTCCTCAAAAACAAGGCTCTGTGATGAAAACTTTACCAGTCAATACAACCTAAGATGATAGATACTTCAAGTCTAAAGTTGTGATACTGATTTTCCAGAATTTCTAGTTTTTTTCTGTGTAGGAAGGTAGACAAAATCTCTTCACAGTTAGTTTCCACTGTGCAAAACAAGCCACATCTTGGCCCCTGCCAGTCTTCCAAAACAGTGTCTCTGTGACTTTTCTATCCAGAATGACTCACTAGACTGTTGCATTCTGAGTGCCCGCTTCCAGACTGTCAGACTTGCAGAGACCTGGTCAGGTGTGCCAATGGGAGTTTCACTATAAGACTTAGTAAATCTGACTGAAGTAAAGATTCAGAAAACTCTCCAGAAAACTGAATTGATTACTTGATCAGCATTATGAAAAATATCACTACCCGTAACTTCTGGGGAGCATTTAGAGAATATAGCAGGTCCCATTTTGCCAGATTAGACTTAAATTTTCATTTTCTTATAAGGTATGTACTAAAACCTCATATTTTCTTACCTAAATTCTATTTAAAAGCAAGCAGACTGTTAGCTTACCAGAGTGAATGGAAGGAAAACTTTATAAACTAAATTTTGCATTTCTTGGGTGCAGTTCCTCAAAGTCAGACTATTAACACCAAAGCACACTACTTCAATATAGGCTACCAAATGCAAGTAAAGAAAATTGTCTTCTTTCTACCCTTTTTTGCTTCATCTGTGTATGCTGCATGAAGCTGAATGCTGTCTTGGACAACCTGCTGATGAACAACGGGAAGCAATCTTGTACAACACTAACTAACTTTGGGCAGAAATCCCTGCTGCTGTGTTGTTTAAGGCCCTGGCCAGTGGGGCAGCCTCCCAGCAGCAGCCTGGCAGCAGGCTCACCTGTAAACAGACCCCTATATGAGCGGCAATCAAGCCTAACACATGTGCAGCAATGATGGCATTGCAAAGAGCCTTACTTGACGAGAGCAAGAAGCTGGCCCCAAATCTGTTGCTTCTGACTGCTACTAGAGAAAGAATCTCGGTTACAAGAGGTTAAGAGGGCCTGTCTATCCTCAAAGAACAGGATAAGCAGCAGTTCATGGAGAATGAAAGAAATGCAAATCCTGGAGGGGAGGCTGTGGAAGTGGGGAAGCCTGAAGCTAGATTGCTTGTCTGTCTCTGCTGGAGCCATAGCACAGTGAAAATCATCTCTGCATTTGAAAAGTACTGATTGAAGAGTAGCCACTCTCTGGACCTGAATGGGCACATGGAGATGCACAGCAAGCCTGCTGCAAGTACAGCTGTCCCACCCCTTGCAAATACTTTGCCTTTAAAAGAAAAGAATGATGCCATGCATGCCAGCTTTCCCTAAGCATCTTTGGCACCAATTCATGTCCCTCTGGCTGCCTCATCAAAGAGAGAATGAAGGTGTGATACTCTGAATAGGAATCCTTGCCTACATTATGTCAAAACCTTCATAGAAAGGAAAAAATACAACTGTGGGGTAGAAAACCCCTGCCCGTCTTCAATCAATCCTCACTACCACCAGGCATCTAGTCAATTTTTATTCAGTCTTCTGTAGCTTCGACTTCAATGAAGTGGCACAGCAGGGCCAGCGCTGCAGCTGCCGGGCCCGGGCTGCCAGAGCGCTAGTGTTGCTGAGGAGAAGAGCCAGCAAAGTCCAGCGAGGACTGTGCAAGGGACACAGGAGTATTTCAATCTGTGCCCCAGCCCTTAATCATAAACTCAAGGTTCAAAGCCTTGCTGGGCTGCTGGCCGCTGATCCCATCTCAAGGTGATAGTCACCTCTAGCCTTTCTGCAAACTGCAAACCTACTGTCCATCCATCTTAAAGCAGCTTGACACTGGCTTCTCTACCCATTTTACAGCCAGCGAACATTTCCTATTGATTTATTGATTTCTGTCTGCCTGTGGAAGGAGCTCAGAACAGACTCTATGTGCTCTTGCAGCCTCCTGCATAGATTTTTTTCTCCCTTTTTCCCTTTTTATCCAGGCTGTGTTAGCAGTCTGTGGTGAAGCAGGAATTAGACCATGCGGGAGCCCAATTTGCTACTGGCAAATGTGCCAGGCTTTTCTTCCTCTCCCTACCCAGTATGCACACCTCCACTCCCACTCTCTGCCTTCTGTCTCCTTTTCCTCCAGGAAAGCTGGCAGATCCCTGCCTATCCACCAATTCATCTTAGCTAAAAACCTCTGCTGCTTCCCTTCAGATCTTTTCCCTATCATTAACAGGTGTTTGATGTGCATGTAAACACTGCTTCTAACTGCAATTCCTTGATTTTTACTGGGTCTTGAGAAATTTCTTCTTTTCTGAGTCAACCAAGAAAAGGGCACATTTACTGACTGCACACTTATTTGTGTGAGTGCAAACCTCTGCATGTTTTAATAGATACATGTTTGATCAACCTCATAGCTTTGTGGGGGACTGGATAGCTCCAAAGATTTGAATCGGGGAAGGGACATGGGCTGCTTTCTGCCTCCTAGTTGCCAGTCCAAATGCAGCCCAGGTCAGCAGTGATTGAAACTTGTTCCTTGCTGATAGGAGTTCAGAGCCTCACATGAAATTAGTGTGGTTGCAAGACAGCTCCCAATGGACAGATGTCCACATCACAAAAAAGCAATCTGGCTTATCATTCTCCACCGAGAGGTAAGCATCGAAAGAGCAAGAGGCTGCATTTTCTGCCCAGCCCCTGAGGTGATGCCTCTAAGCTCTGTCTCAGCCATGACGGTGGGAAACTTTTGCTGCTGCTGGCCACATTTTTGCTCAGCTGGGGAGCAATGTCCCATGGGCCACCTCATCCTGGTTCCATGGCCAGCCCCAGTATGGAGTGATGCTGATGCCAATACTTTGCCCTGATCGGGCCCATGCTTAGGTGAGTTTGTGTTCATCTTCTCACTCTTCTTCATCCCCCTCATACCCCAGGCTGCCGAAGCAGCAGTGACATGAAGTCAGAGAGCAAACAAAATAGCATGGTAGGGAAAAAAGGACAGTAGGAGGTAAGCGGCTGACCTCTGTAAATACAATCTCGCTTTCTCATGAGTAAAACTGACAGAGGTTTCACTGCAGGTAACTTTCATGAAAAACACCTTTAAGTTACTTGTTACCTGCTTCTCAGCCTTCCTTCAGAGTGCACACTTGAGCAGAAAACACAAAAATCAAACAGCAGCCTCCAGAGCCGGCAAGCAAAATATGCAGCCTTGCTCTCCTTTCAGGAGATCACAACATCTCTGCACTCACATGTGCAAACCTCCCCTTTGCCACTCCCTGAGGAAACACATACAGGCAAATTTCTACTCAGACAAAAGGGGAGAAGGAGAAGCCCATTGGAAATTGCTCCTCTCTCCTCCCTTAGAAGATCTGTGGGGTTAATCCAGTTTCCAGGCTGTGCAGGCTGCAGGGGCCAAACCCAGGCATGGGGACTGAATGCTTACTGGCTTTGCTCAGACTAGGAAACTGCAATTTGTTTATATTCTCTTTATCCTCCTTTTACAACACTCCTTTGGTTCAGGTTGGATTCACAGGAATTTTACTCCTTTATCTCCTTAGAGACTGGCCTGCCTGCGGTAAAAATGCTTTTTGTGGGCCCTAACCTGCCTTTCTTTGGGTGGCCAGGGGATGTGTGGAGCCAGGCCTTCTGGATGGTCCCAGGTGAAACACTGTCTTCACACCTTATCTCCACTGAGCACCCTTCACAGCCACTCCAGTTCAATTACTATCCCTTAGCATTTGACCTTTTGACTAGAATTAATTGTGCCACAGAAATTGCTACAGTATTCTCTAATATTATGAGCCAGTATAGAGCTCTATGGGTGTGATTCAGAAAGATGGCGAGAGGTGTCTGCAATACTTAGTGTAAGACCTTGTGGGCATGAGAGCTGAAAAATATATGTACATTTAAAAGCTAAACTCCACATTTGTGTTGCCTATTGTAATTTGTTAAAAATACATCACTAGTGAGATACTGGGGACTCTAAAATGTAGATTTTTCAAGCCTGAATTGGGAGAGTGTGCAAAGGGAAAGCTACAGGTATGATTAAAGGCTGCGTGACAGGCAGATATCAGGGGCTGAAGCCTGTTATTCTTTAAACTATTTGCAGTGGTGTCAATGAAGTGATGCAGATTTACACCAGCACAGAATCTTGTCTGAAGTTCACTGTCTGCCCCACACACAGGAGAAAATGTTTACAGGGTAACTAGCACTGTTCTCTTAGGAAATTGTATCTGCTCATTTTTACATTGGGCCTATCCATATGTAACTACATACATTTCAATGAGTTACTTCTAATTTACACTGCAGGCATTGAGCATTTCCCTAGACCGACATTAACTATTGATCTTCACAGTACCCCTATGAGGAAGGCTATTATTCCCACCATATAGACAAACAAGGATTACATTTTGGAGAGTGTCTGGATCTGGTGAACACATTTGGACCTCTTTGCCATCAATTACACTTCTTACAGCTCCTATTTTCTCCCCCTTCTCCCCCCCGCCACCACCACCATATGTGTTCAGGAGAATGGAGAGGAAAAACAGTACCAAGCATAATCTTGGTCTAAATGCAAGGTAAGTCTCAGGCTTCTTTCACTTGATTTCTCTCTCTCTTTTTTTTTTTAAACAAAAATATCTCTCAGACCTCTTAAATTTGCAGAAAGCTATTTCCAAGCCTTCCTGGTTTTCTGGTTTCACCTTGCTGGTTCTGCTGCTATTTCAAAGTGTGTGTGGAGACAGGGTGCATTTTTCCGGACACTCTGAGAAATGTTTTGCACCTGCAGCAGGCAGGGAGCAGCCCCACAGCCCCACCGCTGCCAGCTCAGCCAGGAGGCAGGGGTAGCAGGCTCTTGCAGGCAGTACAGGCTGATGTTTGTCTGTGTTTGCTGTGGAAAGGGAACGTGATAGCTGTGAATTAGTAACTGGGATGTTAAAGCTCAATCCAAAGCACACTGAGTGCAGCATTAAGTCTCTCCTGGACTTCAGTGTAGCTTGTATCATGTCTTTAATAACATAATTCATCAGTACAAGTTGAAGGAATCTCTCAACAGCACAATTCTTATTTCTGAATATGCTCTAAGATGCCTTGATCTCCTGCTCTGCCTGTGTACCTGTCATGTGCCAATCAAAAGTATCAGCACTGAACTGTCAGCAGTGGCTTCAGAGTTTCACACAATCCAACAGACCTGATGAACAGCTCCAGGAAACACTCAGCCACTCAGGCCTGTCTGTCCATTTCCTTGGGCACCAGGGCGTGACTTTCTCAGTTCATCCCTGGCATACAGCACACTGCATCCTGTGTCGGCATTTCATGGACTCCCATGTGTGGGATTTCCCCTTTTGCTCTGGAAGAAAACAATGGAGCTGCATTTCTCTGAACTGCCATGAGCACCAAACAGCAAAACCTGACTCAGCATCAGGATCATGCTGCAAAGACACCACCAGCCTTCAGCACTGGACTGGGTGCTCCAGAGTGGAGTACAAGTTGACATATTGGATAAATACAATTGGTACGTGATTTATCGATCACACCCCTTCCAAAGACAGACCCACTACCAAGATGAGATTCATAGACCATCACATCACTTCAATGAGCCCTGAAGCATGTCCTTCATCACATTTTCACTGTTGCTGCTTTTACAAGGAACCAAATTTTTGAGTTTTTCTATGTGTGTGATCCCAGACCTTGGTATGAGCTAATGCACCTCACTGGTGTGGTATGAGAGTTCATCAAAAGACAAGGATTTATGACCAGTAGAAAACTCAGGTATTTCAACACTATGATTCTTGCCAACTTAGTGGGTCTGTCTCATGACTCAGGGTCTCAGAGCTGAGCTCTATTTTGTTACAAGCTCTAGTAAATGATTCAGCTTGCTTTTGTGATGTTTCTTCACCCCAGATTGGAAGATGCAGCACAAACTTGTAGGAAAGCACTAAAAATAAAAGTTGCAATCTCTGATACCAGTGTATTTTAAGCATTTAGGCACTTTGAAAATACTTGTGTATTGGGACTGACGCAAAGGATGTCAGTCAGATCATTTTATTAATAAAGTGATCTGCTATATAGATCTTTTGTCAAATGACTTCAGCTCATTTACTGAGTCACTCTGTTTTACCTGTCTTGCTTTGAGAAGATATTAGCTTGATTTGGTTTTGTTGCCAATGATATATCTTCTCTTGCTTTTAGTTTTGCTGATCTTTCTCCTATCACTCTTGTTCTGTCACCAGCAGTCCCTCTCTTTACTGCTCAGTTACTCTTCCTGCAACCTATTTCGTCCTATTAGGTGGACGGCTACAATTGGCGATGTGGCCCAGACAGATTTTCTTGTTCCTGATAATAAATGGAGAGTTCACTTGTGTAACTCTGACCTTGCTTATAATTTCCAAAGATAAGTTTTGGGGAAACAAATGGGTTAGTCATTATAGGAATATTGTAAAGGCTTGACAGAAAATAACAGGGCAGAAAATTATGACAGAAATAACAGAAAACCACTATGAGGCTCTACAGTATCTAAATTATCTTTCTATGTCCTAGGATTGATAGTTTTACAATTATTCTCTGAGTTTCAAAACTTTGTCTCCCTTGGCTCTCCCACTGCTATTGTATTTCCTAGTTTCCTGCAAGAGCTCCACTTAGGCCTATAGCTGTTTTAATAATTTTAAAAAAGCTTTCAAAAAGTTTAGCCTATTTCTTATGTTATTTCCTACTAAAAATAAATATTTTGTACTAAGAAAATTTTCAGTGTTTCCCAATCTCATTTCACTGTGTATAGTAATGCCCAGAAGGACTTTGAAAGAGTAGCATGATCTGCTCCAGGTAATACAGCACAGACCTGTGAGCATTGGCAATAGGCAGTGGAAAGCAAGTGGCAGAAGATAAAGGTACTGAGGACCATGAAGGAGATGGGTGAGTATGTATATTTGTCCTGCCTCTGATGGTAAGTCACAGACCAGTCTTACTTGGCCTCTTACTGGTCTCTTGTTGTGTTAGGGTAGCAACAGCCCCATTGCAAAGGCTTACTCACACTCCAGCATGTTGGTCAGGAAAAAGCACGCTGCTCAGAGAAAAAAGTACTGGGCGGTGCATCCCAAAACAAAACCAGAAGCTGTATGCCATTGCTAGCATTGACGTTCGTCAGAAGTCAAAGGCAAACAAGAAAATAAGCACATGTAGTAAGGAAGCTTGTTTCTGTCCTGTCCTACACAGTCAATGGCACTGACTACAACAGTATGTAACCGTCCTATCCTACTTATCACTTATTGCTGATTCTTGAATGACTAATGATGCTTTAGGGTATTTGAGGTATGTTCCTATTGATAGGAGTGCTTGTTGTCTGTGCAGAGGTAATGAGATTGTTTCCATGCTGAAGGTAAGGCCACTGAATCTCTGTGTGAAAATGTGGGGAAGTTTCTTTGCCTCTCCTGTTGTTTTGAACAAGGCATCTTGGCCATATTACAGCCAGCATCGGCAGCGCGCTGGCCCTGTTTAGCCACAGCAGCTCTCTGGTAGTGCGGGGTATCTCCTGCCTATGTTGTCAGTGCCATGCTCAGTTTACCTTGTTGCAGCACCCCTGCATTTTCAGCTAGTTGTGGCATGCTTATTTGTGTGTTGTATTAGGAGAACAACCCTGCAGCTTGTGTAAACTGCTATAACTCTGTGGTGGTCATCAGCTGAAAATCTCTGAATGCAATGTATTCTGCTGAAGTTGCTAAAAAGGGAAACAGAGTTACATATGCTTTGATGGGGGGCCTAGGGGCAGACTGGTGCATACCAGGGAGTAAAGAGGTTTGATCCTAGGAGCCTCCTTGACAACGCTGTTGTTATTCTCCTGATGGCTACGGTTGTGGTCTTTCTTTCTTCCCTCCTTCTTTTCCTGCCTCCTTATGAACAGCTGTATTTTTCCTGGGACTTAATGTAACCTGGATGGCTTAAATTCTGTTACGTGGCACCATGAATTTAATACAACCTGGACTTGTTTTACTTAGGAGCTCTGTGTGTAGTAATTTTTCTATTGGGTTATGCTTTGTGTTCTCTGGGTCTAATTATTGCCTCCAAAGACATATGGCATATCTCTAGATCTGAGAGGGGGCTGCTCTCCCTGCCCTCCTTGTGGGAGAACATGTGGCATCATATGTGCACTTCGCTGGTACGGCAGAGGGCCCTGCCATGCCTGACAAGTTCACCATGCCAAGGCCAGTGACAGGTAATTGCTCAGTACAGCCCTGTTGAGAAGATGACTTTCCTTGGATTTACCTGAAAGAATGAAAACTCATTATATGCCCAACAGCAGAAGGTGTCTCTCCTGGCTTTCTCCCAGGGGGCAAGATGACCCTAGGACACTGAAGGCAGATCTGCACAGAGAAGTTGCCAGTGGTCTGTTAGAAATGATTGCTGAGCAAGGAAGCAGAACCTTTTCTGCTGATGCCAAGGGCAGTAGCGAAGGGTAGGACAGATACTGAAAAAAGGTAACCCTTCAGCAATGGGGCAGAAGCTCACTGTCATTTCCACTGCCCTCTCTTGCCTTTTATACCGCTTTCTGCCTGTCCTTGAAAAAGTTACACAGGGACATGTTACCAACAAAGCATCCTTGGGAGGTGAGGGAAGATTGTGTTACGCTGGAAAGTATTAATGGTTGCATCAATCACAAGCCTGGTCAAAGCAAATAGATGTCCTACTCACCCTTTATTCAGGCTGAATGGAAGATGCAATTAAATGTCTCTCATATAGTGATAGCAGGAACAGCAAAAGCCGTTATCCAAAGCATGAACAGAAATGTGTGGGCTGAAGCACCATAATCCTCAGCAGAAGACAGACGGGCAGAGAGGTGCCTTGGGACTAGCTCAGAAATTCAGGCAGCAGCAGGTGGGTGCATGGAGAGCAGCGGGGAAGAAGGGAGACATGGAGGGTCCAGGTGTGAGCAGAGACAGCACCCCCTGCATGATGGGGCTGCTGGGCAGACTGGTCTGGAAAGCCTAACCTGAAAAATTACCTCTCCCTGTGTCAGGAAAACAGGTTTAGACCAAAGAAATAACCATTTTTTATAACTGATTTCACTTTTTGGGAGGGTGAAGAGCCCAGGAGAATATTGGTTCATTTGGAGGCCAAAAAGGTCCCATTAAGCTCATCCCACTGTGGGAAAAATATTATCAAATGTGCTAGAGGAGTGGGATTCACCACATGTAGATAGCGCAGTGTTCATGTCTGCACCTGATTTAATGGCTGAAATTGTCCTTAGGACACTAGAGAGAAATAGGCAGATTTAGGGGAAGCTTCGTCTTTTCCTAAAGAAGGTGTCTAAAATAGGTCAGATGAATTGGGCTTAGAACTGCCTGCTTTTTTCTATTGACTTTCACAAGAGTCTAGACAACAAGCTGAGATAGAGTTATCCACACTATATATGTCTAAAGTTAGGTAAGATGAATCCTATCCAATAAGTCTCTGTGCCTCTACCTGCAGGCAAGGAAGGGAATGTGAATAGTGATGGATGAGAGAAGCATTGAATTTCCTAGAAACATTCATCCACTCTTTCTTTGAGCTAGCTTTGGCTGCATTCTCATGTATTTGTGCTTTCCATTAAAGCTGTATGACAGTACAAATGTTAGTGGAAGGCAAGTTTCATGCTTGCACACACAAAACTTGTGGGAATAAGATTGTCAATTTTGTCTCGCAGGCTTTTTGCACCAAAACTGATGGCCATATTTACATTCAGGCAGGCTATCTACACAAACTGCTCTGAACTTCTGACCTCTTTAGGCACAATGAAAGATAACAAAGATGAAGGCTGTATATTTTCTTTGACAGAATTATGAAGGCCAGGACATAAGTCATTTAAGTGGAAAGGATTGAACAGGCCACGGGGTGCATTTGCTGCTGCAGAGAGAAAAGCATTCAAACTAGTTCTGTCAGAGAGCTGGTGGATGCTGATGATGGAAACATAGGTATAATCTGCATAGGAGCAGGAGCTAGGCATTTTCTTGTGAGCGGGTGTGTGAGCCAGGGCCAAGTCACCCTCCTAATTCTTCCTGTCATTTCTGAAAGATTCATTTCCCAATGCCTCTGCTGGAGAAATGGGCTCCGTATCCCAGGTCTCACCTTGTCCATGAATGTATCAGGAGCTGTCCCAGGGGTTAAATTCTTCTCCTGCTCACAACCCAGGCAAGCCCATCTTCTTTAAGGGTCTCACAGAAGCATTAATAAGAAGAAAAATATGGCTACCGTCATATTATTCTGCTTTTAGTTTTATGGGTGACCAAAGTGTTCTTTTCAATTTATTTTAGCTATGCTTTCTACAAAGCGGAAAAATGTTTAGCTATTCCTCAGCTGCTAGAAACATTTCAGACCTTACCATCAACTATCTGTACACAATAGATTTTCTTTAAATAACTCTTGGCAAATGCTTGACATCTGTTTTCTCTAATTAATTTGAGCAGTCATCATACTTCACTGCATATGTTGAAAGCTTTCAAGGATGATAAGAGCTACCTACAGCATTTCAATCATGGCAGTTTGTATTGTCCACACTACTCCATGAAAGCTTCAGGATAGCTCATTCTGCAAAGTCAGTGAGAGAAAACCAAGATGAAACACCTGCTGAATGTGAAAATAATGACCAAATAAACTGGGGAGAAGTATTTCAAAATGCTGGCTTTTGATTTTATTGCAAGTATATTCCGGACTAAAAAGAGGCGATAGTTAGGAATAAAGAGCCTGGACCAGCACACTTTCCTGTGAAACTATAAAATAAGAAATGTTCTGCCATAATCTAAATTCAAAGCAAGAGGTAGTTAGGACACGCAAGAGCACACAGAAATGAGAAGGCAATAATATTATCCCTGCGTATTCCTATGCCCCCTGCAACAGCACTATGGCCATCATACTCTGAGATGAGAAACCGCTCCAGAAAAGCAAGTGTCCAAGGGTGTGCCTGTGTCAGCACTGATCGGACCCACCTCTGCTCCCATTCCTGCACAGGGGATTTGGTTGTTGTCCACATATTTCCACCCACACGCCTGCCTGCCGTTTGCCATTGTACTCTTGCAGCCTGGAGATACCCAGTGACCTGGGATTGCCAGCAAACTGTGGGCACCGCCAGAGGCAACAATAATCACTCTAACTGCAAAAACATCACAAAAATCAGCATTCCTGAAAAATCCAATGTGGCTCACTGAAAAGGACCATACCCTTCAACACCACCTTTTGCTTCCCGTAAACACCCCTTGTGTGTTTTGCAAACAGAACAAAAAAGTCCACTTAGATAACATGGAAATGAGTAAAAGTTTGCTGACATCTTTTTGGGAAAAAATGTCCGGTGCTGCTTAAACCTTATTAATTGCAAGTAATTGGAAATTTTTCCCATGCATTGTGTCTTGAACCACACCAGTCACCCGGCAGACTCCCAGAAGCCTCGGTGCCACCGGTCTCCCCTGTCAACCCCAGCAGCAGGCCTAGCATGAGACAGCAAGGGGCTGCATCTGGGGAGGAGTGTGGGAGAGCAGTAGGAAGGAAGAATGGGGAGGAAAGTCCCAGTTCCTCACTTTATGCCTGTGTGCCAGCCTGCTGCACACACAGCACTGCCTTGCTGCCCAGCCAGGCCTCTGGGGTGGCATTTGGTGCACTGCAAAACACAGCATTTGCAGCTGCTGTGCTGTTGAGCAAAACCACTCCCCAGACCTTCCTCTGTTGGTCTTTAAGACCCACATGTCTGTGCTAGTGCGTCCCAGCTCACTGATACTAACTACAATGCTCTGCGAGTGGTATACCACAGGTGTTTTGCTTTGCTTTCACATTTCTAGCATTCTGTGGTTTGTGTTATGGGGACACTGGATTTAGAGCTGAAAGGTAGCATGAGGAAAAGGCACAAGTTGTTAATATTTGTTGGTTTTTAGCTTGCAAAATGCTTATAGTGCCCATGTCTATGTTAGTACATTTGAAACTGTCTTCTCAATGTTAAGTGTCCAATAATGGCAACAAAACCCAGTAAAGATAACATGTTACAAGGATACACAGTAAATCAGGTAATTTAATGAATTCATAACCTTTCATTTTATTTCCTTCCGGTGAGATAATTTTAGCCAGTGGGATTTGTAGGAAGGGGGAATGAATAGTGATCCTACCTCAACCAATAAAACAAAATCCTAATTTTCTGTCTTTTATCTTTTCCCATTCTTTTGTGCGCCACTTTGGCCTTGTCAAAACATATCGTTCAGTTAGAGACTAAAAATATTTTCCCATCGATTGGGGTTATTGATTTTTTTTAATCTGTACTTTGGCTTAGAGAGCTGGGGTGAAGGGTGAAAGTTCACCGGCTTAGTCCGCTGTTTTATCTGGACAGCAGAAGAATGTATTGGCAGCAGATTTGATTTACCTTGTTGGTCAGCTGTAGTCACTCCGAGTGCTGCAGACAAGCAGCAAGCACACTTTGCTGTCTATTTTATTGTACACTGAACTTCTTGAAGGTCCAACCTCTCTATTGATTTATTTCTCAATTTCCAGTGGCCCATGTTTCCATTCTTATTAACATAAATGTATCAGAAATCAGATTCCCTCTCAAAGATATATTGATCACTTATGAGGTTTGAAAAAAGCCTGACATATGCTGCTGTACATTTCAGTCATTCACAAAGTCCACAAGATTCATATATACTCATTAATAAACAAATGGAGATAAAANNNGTATGTCTCATGGAGCTGGTATAGAATAGGACATGGATATATCCAGTGTTAATACTGAACAATTTTTTCATACTAAACATAGTTGTCACAAAGAAATGTTTGTCTAATTCTTCAATAGTAATTGTAGAATTGCTTCTAACTTATTTTTGAACAATTTTAAAACAGACATTTATGAAAAGATAGTTATGAATGACGATTTAATAATGAAACATAAAATGTACCATATAATGCAAAATAGAAATCTTTTTCCATTCTGCCTGTAGGATGCATTGAATGTGCTAAGCCCTTTTCTAATACGATATGCTTGCTTGAAGCTCTTCATGGGATATACCTGTAATGTAGGTATCCAGCATATAAATACATACAGGTGAAAGTTCTTCTCCTAGAAAATGTTTTTTGGAAGATGTCATTAGCAAAGCTCTTGTATCTAGCCAGCATTTCTAAGCCACAGTCAGTCCTGTCCTTCAGATCCTGAGGAAGCCCTGCTAGCAGAGCCAGTGACAGAAGGTGGGAAGGGAAAATGTGGTGGAATCACTCTCCTCCAAAGAAAAACTTTTATTGTGCTTGTGGAAAATATGTCTGACTGAGCATATTAAATCACAGCTTTCAGGCAAGTCTGGCATGCTGAAACTGCAAACACTAAGTGAGGACATTTAGCAGGCTCCCTAAACACTATCTGATGAAAGTGTGCTGCAAATAGGTGCATAGATCCAATGTTAACTTAGATGATTTCCAGATTTCTTAGACAAATTCAAATTCATTAGGTATATGAAATACATATAAGAGCTCTAAAGCAGGTCTAGGCTACGGCAATGCCACCTGCTTCTTGGAGCTTTCTGAGTTGTGTGCATCTTCTGAACACTTATTCTTTCAGGAAGAAAGTCCTTTGGCCACCAGTCCTTTGGTTCAGGATTGACTTCACCACAACTACCTGAAGCACTTTCTACAGCTCCAAGTGCCCTTTCCCTGGCCATCCACACTGCTTCTCCAATGTCTATCAAACACCGTGTGGATATCATTGCTCAGCAGCTGTTGACGGCCTTTTCTGTGGATACATACTTAATCAGGGGGCTTCGTTGTCCATTTGAAGCGAATCTCTGTCATAGGCATGAAGTCCTTTAACGGCCAAATGGTCTCCCCCTTTCAGCTTGCCAGGTGCTTTTAGCCTGTCTACCTGCCAGGTGAGGGATAGGGAAGCTTCCCTTTGCTGTAGTCCTTTGCATCTATGTGCAGGCTTAGGGCTAATTCACGTGGAAGTTCATTTTGCTACAGCCCTCTTTTGGGGGGAGGGAGAAGTGTGGGGGGTATCATCCTCTACCCAGCCATTACCTTCTCAGAGGCAGTGAAGCAAAAGGAGCTTTCCAGGAAGGATTTGAATGAAGAGAGCACTGTGACCTTGTGGATGACAAGTAAATGCTCATGCAGTGAGCAATGTCAGTTCCTCATCCTCTTTGTGGCTGGAAGCATCCTGGAGGGCTCTCTCAGACAAAATGCATTTCCCATCGCAAACCAGCTTCCTGCATTCTGGATGGTTTCTAGCTCTGGCAGCAAATACTCCCAATCTGTGGTGTCAGTTTTATTTTAAGTTTTACTTTTGCCAACAGTGCTTTGTTCTTGAATTTGACTTTGCTCCACACTTCAAACAAATATGCAGACTGCCTTTTCCCACTCTGTGTCTCCTCTTGGGCTCCCTCCCAAGAAAAAGGAAATGCCTAAGTATTGTCCTACCCCATTCCACATGGGCTTCTCTACCCAATGCAACACACGACAGTTGGAACCACAGACTGGGCTTCCTTCTCTGCTATTGCTGTCATGATTTGCTCTGTGCTTGCTTTCATACTGGTGGTTTTCTGGTGGTTTTGTTTGTTTGTTTGTTTTATTATTGCATGCAAAGGGAAAAGCTGGAAAAGCCATCTTTTCTGTAAGTGGGGGAATCATAACAATATTGCATAATCTATCTCCATTTTCAGTAAGTCTTCTTTAGATAGCCATACTGGGATCCCCAGGTGACATATAATAAGGCCCCTTTCCATGACAGAAACATACCCATTAACAAATTTTACATTTTCCTTTCTTCCGTTGCTCACCACAAGCAATTTCAGTAAGTAAGAGCCTGATTAAGTCTTTGCAGGACTGGAACACATGCTGTCAAAGGAAGTACTGTCAAGACTAAAGGAAGGAGTTACTGGGCATTTTCTGGCTCTGAAAATTCATTTTGAAAATTCAAGTAAGTGGACACAACACACACTACTCTGTTTAGCAGTTGTGAACATGGTCCTGCTAGGTGCCCCTAAATTTGAATCTCTTTGTTACTCAGAGTAGATAAGATACAGCAACGATTGTTCAAACATACTGTATCAGAGACCTTTGCACAGGGTACAGCTACTGCAAAAACAATCAGTACCTGCAAAAGCTATTTGCTTTGCCTAGGCAACAGCAGGAGCTGGACATGACGGCTTACACCATACCAGACAATGTGACTGCCTGGTATCTCAGAAGATAGTGCATTCCATTATTGTACTATATGATCCTAAATACTGTCATAAACTGCTAATATACTAATGTGTTCATAGTTTATTGATTGATACTGGGAATACTGTCCTGGGTTAGTCTAGCTCATTTGTAATACTGCATATAAGCAGAATTTCTTGGAGCACAGCATGTAGGAAAAGGGATTCCAGACATACCTTATCTTATCATTGTAGAATTAATGTTACCATTTCTTTTATAGTGTAATAAATGTAATTTTATTTATAAATCTCCTCAGTCTCTTCAAGCATTTGGGACACCATACAAAATTCCAAAAATATTTTTAAATGCATTAAAAATTATATGGAAGAGCCACAGCCTGAAAGTTTTAATAAAAAACTGATTAAGGGTGTCAGAGGGAGAGGGTGAGAGATGTTATTCATATGGAGTCAATAACAATTAAACTGAAAACACTGTTAAAATGCTTTGAATATTTTTAAGACAAGGAAGCAGAGACTGAGGGAGACCTGAAAAGGATGAGGCATACTGGGCCCATCTAGTGAAATGGCTCTAGTTGGAAGAGGGGCAGGAGGGAGAGATGCAGGCTGCATCTGGGCAGGAGCAAGGGGTCCTTACTGTGATGTGGTGGGATGCAACTCGCACTGCCTGGCACTGTTAGAGGCCCTGATTCTCCTTTTTCCCACCCAGGCTCTGTGGTGCTTCCACAGGGCTGGGGTTCATCAGTGCCCAGGGCCCGGTGCCACTGACTTTTTCCCTGGTCAGTGTGCCATTGGCAGTCAAGCAAAGCCTAGGACGCAAGGCAGTACATAAGCAGGAGGGCACTACACAGGGGGCTGCCACCTACCTATCTGGTTTACCACCAAGGAAGAGTTTGGATTCAGGACGGGTTTATACTGCTCCAGGATCAAGAAGTGCAAGGATTAGACTGTTTTTACCATTAGTGGGTCAGACATTCAGACTAGACCAGGAACCATCCCTAGGGAGCTGGGCATGGTGCAGTGGGGAGCCTGCAAACAAACCATTTGTTGTACTCTGCACAACCTGTGAGTAGCAGAGAAAGCTGTCTGAGAACTGCCCTAAACGGAAACCAGCGTGACTGAGCCTTACGGCCACGAGAGCACAGGCTGCTGCTGTGCAGCCCAACAAACTGGTCAGGATGTAACCTGCAGAAACCAGGCACAAGGTGTAGCTTTGGAAAACTGATGCCTTTCTAAGCACGGCTGCTGTACTGAGATATTAACAAACTAAACATTATTCCTCTGGAGACATTAGGAGTTTGGAAGGAAAAATCCTTTGGTTTTTTTTTAGTTTCTTGAAGTTGCTTGCAGAGCTATCAACACAAACTGCATTCTGACTGATGGACAGCCTTCAGTCTGGTCCTGATTCTCAGAGCCCATAAACACCTCAGCCACATATCTATCACACATTCATATACAATGATTTCCTGAAAAACAGCATTCTTTCTACACAGTAAAGCATGAGCAAGTAAATGTGAGCAGTGCTCATGGCACAAAGCATCAAATATTGCTGAAAGTGCTCTAAATTTGGGGACTGAGGATATCTTTTACACCTTCACTAAAGCATACCATAGAAGGAGTAACTGGTTGCACAAGCATTGGAAATATCTTTCCAGATTTTATATGATAATTATAATCAGATATTGCTAGATTTACCTTGTATTTTAGCATTGGGGAGTGTCTACAGTCAGGAGCATAAGAACATTATTAAAGAGAAAAGGTTTTTTCTGGGAGGATGGGCATGTGCAGCAGGGGTTTGCAGTGTTGCATGCTGTCAGTCAAAATTTGCTAGCAATGTTATTGAAGGTCAGAGTCTCAATATCTCTGCAGTCAAAGCTGACAATGACACATTCACTAGATAGATGTAAGGAAGGCACTTTCCACTTACTGTCCTGGAGTAATAAGTGAAAATGTAAAACTTTTTAAAAAAATACACTGTACATAGTATAACAATGTAGATTTGGATTTTCTGCATCGTAAGGAGATAGGAATGATAACACAGAAAACGAAGAAGAAACACCTGCCATTTTAACTAACTCTGACATACTGGTTTCCAGTGGTTTCCAAAGATTCATAGCTGTGAAGTCAGACCAGAGGAAAAGAAATGACTAGAAACACAGAAGACAAGTTAAACTGACAGAGGTAACCTATGTACGTCAGGTAGCAAAAAAGGCTTGAAAGAAAATAATGCAATCTCTGATTTAATCTACTGGTGCTAATATTTTGTTTCTTCAGTTCACTATGTTTGTATTTATGCTAATGTTTTAGTTGGGAGTACAGCGCACTTTTGAAGTAAATGTCCATTGTTTTGCACTGACTAAATTTTGGTCCATCTCATTCAGCAGATAGAGCTAAGCCAAAAAGTGTGCTGGAGAAGTATATGATCAGATCCAGGCACTGATGGGTATTAAATCCATGAGACCAGACTAGAGCCAATCTGACATAAACCCCCTGAAAGACAACAAGTGAGAGTGTTAGGTCCTCAGCACCAGCTACAGATCGGTTCCTATTTCACCACATCACTTGCTGACATAGTTCATACGTACTTCAGCTTCCCCAAGGCTGCCAGGAGCTAAATCTGGAGGGGCAAGCCGGGGCCAAACCAAGGTAATCCCAGACATAGCATGATGAGGAACAAGCCCAAATGCACATATTACTGGGAAGGGAGGACAGGTGCTTTGAGCAACCATGTCACATGGTACAAGAAACCATTAAATTTTAATAACTTTTAAGCATTATCAAGAGTGTAGATAGAAGATCTTGCCTTATCTTGCAATATATCAAAGGATAATTTTGAATATGACTTCTGTCCCTAGTGTAGGACTCCCTGGGTACTCCCTGCTTCAGAAACAGTCGTCGGCTTAGGCCTTTGTTGGCTTCATCATCCGCTACAGTTAATTTTGAAGAACCATTATGTTTTTTAAAAAAGACAAGTCACCAGTAAATACCGTGAGGTCTACCCTAAAAAGTATTTTGATTTACTTGTGTTCACAAGGCTACTAGTATTACTGCAATCTGGATTTTAGTTTTGCAATCAAGGCCAAATACTAGGAAGAAGTGCTACTTATGGGCTGCTGAATACTGTATACAACTTCTTTTGTTTCAAGTAAAAACTGTCTCCCTTCCACCAACAGAGTGGGTAGAGGTGGCATGTACCTTCTAACTTCCAGTACTGTTAACATTTGGAAGGAGGGAGTGCCCTAACAAAATAATGAGCTGAGCTGAAAGAATGTGAGGTTCTTAAAATTAATTCCTATGGGGAAACTTTTTAGGTACTTGTTCCTAACCCACTTACAATTGAAGTCCTCCAGTTCTCCATCTTCAGCAAAAGAGAAGGGACAGAGGAGAAAGAAGGGTGCATCAAATATTAAAACACTAAAACACCAAAAAAGAGTTGGACCGATTATGCTGTGTGGATGAAACTCTGCGGCACTACTGCTTGATCTGTTACGACAGAAAGGAACATGGGAAAAGTAACTTCTCATCATCAACAAAGAAGTTCATTAGAATAAGGAAAACAGTGTGATCCCCTAAGCTGCTTTATCTCTTTCTCTAATTCACTACTAAATTCTGCTAGAACTCTTCTTTGATGGCGAGAAGTTTAGCACTGTGCTTCACCTGCTGCTGAGTATTCAGGGTCAACTTTTGAAATCACAGCAGTGTGAGCATTCTTATTTCCAGTGATGCCTGTTTTTATAAATACCACTTTCCTTGTTGCCCTTAAACATTCTGCCAGGCTTCCGGAAGAGGCAAATTCTGTTCTTGGATGAACACAGCAGTTTCTGCTGAGGAAAATGGGAGCTGTATTCACATGATTCTGATGGCTCAGTTTGGCTCTTAGCCCAGGAGAGAAGTTTTTCTTAGATGATTTTAGAAATCAGTTGCACAGCTTGAATCTGATTTTCCTTAGAGCATAGACAACAAAATGCCCTAAACCACTAAACCTAATTAGGATGCTATGTACCTGCTGTAATAAGCAGCAGGTTTCTATTTATTTATGAAATGAATGTTTGCATTGCTATATAGGATTTACAGAGAGGTAGTGTGTAAAGAGTAGTCTCCCACTGTGCCTGGTACTGTAAAATTGCACATTGCAAAAGAGGAAGCTTCTCCTAAAGAATTTAAGGCTGCAGCAGATAACTTGTCTACTTTTTGTTATGTGACCTAAGCCATTAAGGTCTGGCCTATAAACAAAGGCACAGAGCAAGCTGTTTGCTACTGATTTAATTAAATTGTAGAAACTTGCATGGGAGTATTCATACACTGGCTTAATTTGTGTTGATGAATTTACAGACATGAACTAAATTTGCATAATCAGTCGTAGGCTGACATAAAAGAGTACAAGCACAAAAATTGCACCAGTTAGCTAAATTGATATAAATTAACCCTGAAGCCCTCTCTGGGCACAAGAAAGGCTCAGAAATACTATACATCTACAGGGAAAAGCATCTGACCAGAAAAATTATATTTATTATTTAAAGATTAACAATATAAGATTAAAAAGATACAAAACCAATTCAGAAGTATTCCAAAGCCACTCTGTGTTGAAAATTACCTATTTAAAAAGTCACACATTCAAATACAGATTTTGGAGCTGCAAGTAAACTCCGACTAACCCTGTGGCACAAGTTTCTGAGGAGCTGGTAAAAGCTGTGCTCCTCCATGCATGCCTGTTTCCTGCAGCCCCTCTTGTTCCTCCCGGCAAGGAGCTGGACCCAAACCATGCTGCCACTCCCATGGCCCCCCCCAGGACAGAGTGATGCAAAGAGCAAGACCATTCTCTATCTTGGTCACAGTCACTAAATAATTAATATCAGGTGTAATAGGGCAACAGAGTTCTGATCAGGTGCACGCACAAATGTTTGAACTTTAGATTTAGTAGAGACCCATCCATGCCACATAGCTTGCATAGTAATTAAAAATCAGAATTCAATCATACTAATTTCACCAGCAAGACCCAAAGGGACAGTATAAAGTAACAGCAGGACAAGAATCGAGAGAGAGACTATGACAGTATTTAGATTGTAGGGAAAGATGTAAATAACGAATATTGAAGAAGTACTGCAGAGATCTATAATCTCTGTACAAAGATCAACAACAGGCTTTTGAAATGCCTAAAAAGTACACCCGTGACAAGGCAATGTCACAGTAGGAAAGGAAAAGTAGTGGCAAATAGTTTGTCAGAAAGGTAAGAAGCATTTGATTATCTCTCCAATTGTGGTACTGGATATTCTTTTATTATTGTGATTTGTAAGGCTGGGCAATTGCTACAAAAAAAATGTAGCTTGACAGCAGTTTTTCAAATTAAAAAAGAAGTTCATTTTGGCTGCACCATGCATTTTATCTGGTGCAATCATCTTCTGAATTGCTCAAGAGGTATTTTCTTTCTGTGTTAATGGAAAATAAAAACCTTTGGTAATCATGTGAATACATTCGGTTGGAACTTCAAGATGAAAGTATTTGTACATTTGTATGGAAAGAAAAGGTTAAACTAGTAGGTTGAGATAAAGACTGTTTATGGGAAAAAAGGAAGGGAAAATAATTATGATTTAAAAATAATAGACTATGCAAAACAAGCAATGTACAATACAATTGCTTGCCACCCACTGACAGATGCCCTGCCAGTCTCCAAGCTGTGGTGTCCCCCAGCCAACTCCCCCCAGTTTCTATACTGAGCATGATGCCTTTGGTATAGAATATCCCTTTGGCTAGTTTGGGTCAGCTGTCCTGGCTATGCTCTATCTCAGCTTCTTGTGCGCTCCTAGCCTCTGCTGGTAGGGCAGTACAAGAAGCTGAAAAGTCCTTGATAAAGTATAAACATGGCTCAGCAACAAGCTAAAACATTAGCGTGTTGTCAGCATTCTTCTCATCCTAAATCCAAAAGGCAGCACTGTACCAGGTACTGGGAAAAAAAAAACAACTTTATTCTAGCCAAAACTTGGACACCATCTTACAGAATTATCTTTGTCTGTGTATCACAATAATTTAGGGCATGTGTTGGCTGGATATCTCATCTCCTTTTGTTTTTTTCTCTCCTTCAGCTGCTCATCTGCCACAATACCTTGGAAAGCATTGCTAGCCAGGCAGTCAGACTGAAGATATTAAGTTGATTTTACAATCAAACTTGGTTTTGCTGAATATTCTGAGCACTTTCTTCCATCTGAGAGAGTTCATGATCTCTGTTCCCTAACTGCTGACATTTACCTGCCCTTTCTTTCATTCCTAGCTCTCTTTCTGTTATTTATGATTCTGATTCCAGAATGACCTATTACCATTTGTCTTTTATTCCTGCACACTTTAGGAATGACACCTTTTTTGTTGATATCTGAATTCCTCTACCTTTCACAATCCTCTAAACCCTTATTCAGCTTTGGCAGTTTATGCAGAGTAGCAACTCAGCAGCACAGCTACCTCTGCCTCCCCACACAGCTTCCTCAATAACCAAGTGCACGCATTCCTCTCCTTGTCCCTTCGTCTGTCAAAGGAGAGTATCAATCAGATGTTGATTTTGCAGTGGTCTGAGGTCAGGCCTCACATTTCTGCCTCTGGGCTGGTGTTGTGCTGATTCAGCCACCATCATTTTATGCTGCCATCAGTTGCCTGATCACACAGACCAACACTGAACTCAGCAAGATCCTCTCTGAAGTCTTTTTTCAAACATTCCTACCACAGGTTCCTGTGGGCTCAGCTCCTCTGCTGCCCACTGTGGTGCCAGCATTACCTGCTGGACATAACAGACAGAAATGGCTCCCTCAGTTGCCCTTCACATGGAAGAACACCACCGAGAGAGCTCAGCAAGATACAACCAGCCTCAACAGAACCCACAGGAAGCTCCTCCAAATAATCAGCTCCTAGTTGATATATCCCTGGCCTTGCCCACCACCCCAACCACAACCACCTTGGTGAAGGCAGGGCCACAAAGACATAGATGGGCCAGGTTCTGCCTCTGGAACATGAAGCCAATAAGAAAAACAAAACATTCTGCTAGGTTGTGACTCATCCACAGGTCAGCTCCCACTTGGGGCCCACAGCTCAGGTCCCAGCACTCCACCTGTACATTCCCTGTGACTCTCAGTTATCCCTGACCTTTAACGTGGGCCTGCAAAGATGGGAAGGAGCAATTATGACCTCCACAGGATTTACGAGAGTACATAGTCCACTCTAGTTCCTGGAGAGCATCTGCTCCTGTTGCAAGGAAAGGGCAGTTTCAATCCATTCTTCACAGAAGTTTCCTTGAAAATACAAGCTGCTGTTAAACTATCACCAGTTCAAAGAAAGGACTTTTTTTCCCTCCTTCTCCTCCATCAGTCTTCTTCTCTGCAATACATATGCTATGCTTTAAATTAGAGTGTAGTCTAGTAACACTTTTGTAATTTATAAGTCTGTCTCATCCCTCTTTCCTTTCAGTCAAACCCTGAAAATGATCTCAGAATTTGTGAGTCTGCTGTTATTCTGGGTAAATACTGACACATATCACACCTCTGACATTCCTGGTGGAAACTTTCTCCTCACTGAGATTTATCTCACACAGCTGGTGCACCAAATTTTGGGGGAAGTCATTCCCTCTGCTGGCCTTCAGGTCATCAGGAGGCACACCTGGTCCAGCTTCCTGCTTGAAGGAGGAGCTCAGAGGACGATACAGTTCCAGTCCAGACAGCTTACTTGTGCTGCATGCCCAGGAACATGAGGAAACAACAGGTCTCTAGCAAACCCCCATTCCACCATGCTAGGACATATTTGGAAAAGTTCTGCTGACTTGTGGATTGATATGGCTTATTGGAAAGGAGACCAGACACCGGGTCTGTGTGAGGGAGAAGAAGAGATAAGGACCCATAGGAAGAAGAAAATCTGTGACTCAGTGGAGATAGGTAAATACAAGATCTTTTCTCTCCCCTGCAGAGAGCTCTGATATGCTGAGCACAGGCTTTAGATAAAGACATAAAGAAGATTGTCAGTGTTTGTGATGCACGTTTACAGGGAAAATCCAGAGGGCAATGGACATAAAGAAAAAATGTACCTTGTTCTGTACATGCAAATGAAGAGAAAGCTGAATGACTCATCCAAGCCAAGATCTCAAGGGTGAATTGTCATTATCATATCCAAGAGACTCACGAAACTATGAAGCATATCACAGACTTTCACTGTACCATTACATACAGGCATTGATGAGAGATCCTGGGTTTGAAGCAGATCTCTCTGTTTACGCAGTGAGATTTCCACTGATGTGGCACTGATATTTACATACTACATCCCTATCTTTTCTGAGATATGGTTACGATCTGCTTCAAAAATATGTGCCATCCTTCTGTTTGCTTTTCTCATAGACAAATTATGCTCTTATGTCCACCATAGTAAAAAAATAAAATCATAAAGCAAGAGAAATGAATAAGTGGACAGCACAAATCAGCATTCACTTTATCCACACAAAAGCACTGAGGTTTGCAAAAAGATTGCCTTTAAACTTGAGTATCTTCAAAGGTAGCACAGCCTCCCTGTTTCTCCTACTACTGGTAATGTGTAACTTCTCCCCAAAATAAATTTCTATCTTTCCTCCTTCCCCAATTCATTTCAGCCTGAACTCTCTCTTCTAAAAAGTTATAAACAGCTGTTTTAATCTATTCTGTTCCCTAACATATGCCAATGAAACAGTCCTGCTTTTATTTCTCTATGTCCTAAATTTTAAACATTGCCCTACCAGTGATCCTTATTTAAATAGAACAATTGAGAGCCAAGGTTAGCTGCTTTAGTTGCTTTGTTACTATCCGATTCCACTGTCATCCAGCTTCTTAGACTTGCTTTTTAAAAACTGAATTAATTTTTATTGCTTATGTTAAAAATCCCAATGTATTAATCACAGACAATAGGAAGATCCACACAGCTTTTGATGTAAGTTCTCCTGTTGTCTACAGAGCAAAACAATTATGGTTCTTTAAAGGATTGTGTTAAGTAGATAATCTTGAGAGCATTTCTGACACTTACAGCTGGCTGGAGTCCCTCAGCTAAGCCTGTGTGATCTCTATCAATCAGCCCAAGGATCACCTTCAGTATCCCAGCCAACGTCTTATCTCCTAACCGCCTGAGCAGAGCAAACAGACACTGTGTGTGCAGTGCTTCTTGGTGAATTGGCATAAATCGACACAGTAGAGGTGACCCAAAGCTTCTTTGATACTGCTAAACATTTTGCTGATGCCCTTTCAAGACCTTTTTGTGCAAGTGCCAGTGCAGAATTTCAGGCAAATTTTTGGCTAAAATTGGGAAAACTTGGCGTAGGTTTACAGGAATAAAACAAAACCAAACCAGCTTCTAGGCTGGTTTCATACCAAACCAGGTATGAAAAACTAGGTATAAAATTAGGAAGTGGTTGATACCTACCACATGGGTGCAAATATTTCAAGCCCTGCACTCAAGAAGACCCTGTTTTCTGGACAGGGCCTGCATTTTTTGGGGGAGCTGAACAATTCCAGGCATTTTGATCTTGTGGATCAATCCCTTTGGATTGAACATTTGAACTATGTCTTTTTCTGGGAGCTTCATATCAGCCTTTACTTAATCATCCTTTTACAGTCAGTGAATCATTTAATAAGCATTTCTAAGTAATTTAAGTAGTATTTCAAAATAGCTACAATTTCAGTTTCAAAGAAAAGAAAATTTGTCTTTTAATGGATTGCAGGCTTATGTGTGAGTGAGACTTTGCTTTGCACGGGCAGCTCCTGGCATAAAACTTTTGGGTGAAATGTGGTCTGACCTGGTTTGTGTAAGGATTATTACTTTCTCATTTTCCTCTTCAGTGCCGTGAATAAAAACTTTTATTTCAATAGATACCAAAAAGGAAGGGCAAGCATGTTTCTAACCAATATAGAAAAGGTAAAAGGACTTAAATGGAGCCAATAAAACTGGGGCTATGAAGGAGGTTGTTGGGAAGTGCCCTTTCTGCAAGAAGTAAAGTAGACTTTCCCTCGGCTGTTAATGTTTCTCTTATGCAGTTCCATACTGTCTGGTGCATTTATATAGATGAAAAACAGTTTATGTAAGAATGGAATGCAGGAAAATATTGTCTAAAATATTAGCTTAAGTGGACCCATCCACATCTGAGTGTGAAATAAAGGAAACATTAATTACTAAGGAAATACATTACGCTTCATTATCTTCCAACAATTTCTGAGACTTAATTAATGTTTTGCTGAATTGATCACCACATGGGCAGCATTATAGAAATGCAAAGTATTTTTTTGTTATAAACACCTTCAATTTGTGCACGAGCATCAGCTCAGAGGGTTGTAAAGTAAAGACATAGTCAAGTGTTTGAACAAAGAGCTGAGGTAAATGCTGACCAGGTTCTTTGGTGGTACAAATTATTTTGTAAATATTCTGGTCCTACTTCAAGAGGAGGCCAGTGCAGATATGTTCAGAGGGTTTAGTACACTTAAAGTAATTCAATGTCAAAATCAGGTGATTGCTTAAAATAACACATTTGTTTGAAATAAATATACTTATTTTGACTTAGGATTTTTCAGATCTAAGTATTTTTTCCAGCATGTGTTTTTCAGTGTCCTTCAACCCCAGCTGTGCCATAAACTACACAAACATGAAAATGTAATAGAGGTATATTTCTTTGTATAAATATTCACAAATATCAAGACAGAAAATGCATTCTGACTATAGGAGCAGGAGGTTCATAAAGGATCTTTAAATTAGTGCCACCTGGGTGTGTGGGTCAGAGGAATATGATAGCTCATTTTTATAGAATTATAAAGGGACCTTTAAAGGTAATCTCAACCAACTTCCCTGTAGTGAGCAGGGACGTCTTTAACTAGATCAGGTTACTCAGAGCCTTGTCCAGCCTTACCTTGAATGTTTCCAGGGTTGAGGTATCTACCACCCCTCTAGGCAACCTGTTCCAGTGTTTCACCACTGCATCCATAAAAAATGTCTTCCTTATATCTAGTGTAAATCAACCCTCTTTTAGTTTAAAACCATTACCCTTTGAATGATCAGAACAGGCCCTGCTAAAAAAATTGTCCTCATCTTTCTTATAGACCTCCTTCAAGTACTGAAAGGCCACAATAAGATCTCTCTGGAGCCTTCTTTTCTCCAGGCTCAGCAACCCCAGCTCTCTCATTCTTTCTACATAGGAGAGGTGTTCCTTCCCTCTGATCATTTTTGTGGCCCTCCTCTGGAGCTGCTCCAACAGGTCCCTGTGCGTCTTACACTGGAAGCTCCAGATCTGCACACAATACTCCAGGTGAGCTCCCACCAGAGCAGAGTAGAGGGAGAGAATCAGCTCCCTCAACCTGATGGCCACACTTATTTTGCCAAGGATCTGATTGGCTTTTGGTTGGGTCAGCTACCTCATGTTGGAGGAATTTTCATGGAATGTAAAATACTATGTTAATCAGATCTGTTAGAAAATGTAGAATTTGACATATTAAATGGTGTCCTTAATTGTGATAATGAATTGTTATGGTTGTTCAACTAATGGCCTTTGTAATTCAGAAAGATAGGGCATAACTGTTAGAAAAATACAGTGAGTATTAAAGTGCATGACAGAGGCCAATTCAGAAAACGCACATGTTCCAAACCCCTCTTATTCTTTCATTAAATATTATTCAGATAGAATAACTCAAATAATCATCCCATTAGTCCTCTTCACAATACAGAAAACCCCCAAACAGTCCAACAAAACATTCCCTAAAACACTGGTAGGTTAACCTGCCTCTCTGCCCTATGGTTTTACTTAAGTGTATATTTGGAGTGAAGCATTACTGTGCAAGTTGTATTCCATATACCTCTAATAATTTTCTTGCCTCTGATGCCATCAGTTTAACTAGTTTTTCCACTTGTCCTGAATTTGGCTAGGATATGGTTAATTTCCACCAGAAGCTGGGAGGGAGGCCACAGCCAGGATAGATAATTGAACCAGTCAATGGGTTATTTGATACTATACTGATGTTATGCCTGCTTTATAAAGGTGGTGGGTGGAACAAGTAGAACATGGGGTCTCTCAGAAGGAGCCATCTGTGCAGTTTTAGGTGCTTTGGTGAATTTTATATCACTTACTTTATATATTGTTTCATTACTGTTTCTTCTCCTCTTGTTCTATTAAATTTTCCTTATCTCAACCCATGGAGTTTTGTATTTTTCTCCCTGTTCTCCTTCCTATCCCATGGGGGGAAGGTGAGGGTTGTGTGTGTCAACTCCCCACTACATGGTGCTCAGCTCCCAGCTGGGTCTAAACCACAAGACCCACTGCTTTTGTTTGGAGCTATATACCCAGAATATGTTAGGGATTATAAAGCATGATAAACTGAACTTGCAGGGATTAATACATTTGAGGAAATATAGGTTTTGAAACACAGATCGGACATCTGAAAGTATGTCAATTTTCATGTTCTCACAAGAATAGAAAGCAACCAGATTTTATCACATTAGCTGGTGGGTACCTGCTTAACTGGGAGATTCTTCTTTCCGTTGCACAACTCAGGTGAATATATGAGTGATTCTTGTCCTCTATTTGTCATTATACTTCTTATTATATTAGAAGTAGGGAAAATGCCTTATTTACCTTTTCTGTGTCAGTTATGATCCCCATTCATGGCATTGATTTTAGCTGTGAAGATGTCCCACTGTTTGTCTACACAGTGCATAAAATGGAGCTCCAACTTGTTTCAGTATGCTGGGTCTCTAGGCATTGCCAGCTGTATAGAGAGAGGCAATGAGTTATAGCGTATGTGTATACTTAGACAACATAAACATGCAGCATAGATACTGGGGGATATATTTGCTATTGTTACATATTTTAGTAATGTCAATGGAAATGGCATAGGCATTCAACTGAAGAGTAGTGACACAGAGACTGGAAAAAAATGCTCATGACCACTAAATTAAATATAAAAAAACTTGACTTGAGGGAGCCAGGTTTTGGCCCTGGGACTTTTCATTGACTATTATTCTATGTCAGCCTGTAATATCTATTATGTTAACATCCTTGCTAGCCATACAGATGTACAGACATGAGACTCGAATGACCAAGACCTGTTCATTGTTCAGATTGGAAGAACTGTTCATTTGTTACTTAGTTCTTGTTTTTCTGCTTTGATAAAAACTTCATTGCAAATGCCCAAGCTCCTAGAAGCCCTAGATAATTAAGTTAGTCTACACCAGATTTGTTTGGGGAGTGTTTCTGATTCAA
>JAVSBS010029606.1:32877-76505 GCA_033124195.1 Coracias cyanogaster
AAGCCAATAAGAAAAACAAAACATTCTGCTAGGTTGTGACTCATCCACAGGTCAACTCCAACTTGGGGCCCACAACTCAGGCCCCAGCTCTTTATCTGGGAGGAAAGCTTGGCCCCATGAAGCTGTACACAGGAACATTCAACAATGCTAAAAGTTGGGACCATCATTTTTGCTGTAGACAGGGTCATAAAGTAATGAGTCCTGCCTTCTCTGCCCTCTCAGAAAAGGGAATTGGGAAAACCCGGCCCCTTCTTCAGGCATCCGTCTCAACAGAATTATTTAAGGTGGTTTTAAAGAGAGTTGCTGAACATGGGTGAGTGCTACCTACAGTTGCAGACTATGGAGTCACTGGTGAAAGAAGGAAGAGTCCTTTAAGTATAAATTTTAATCTATGGCTGGGGCAAATGGAGGGTGAAAATGCGTTACGTAAGGTTACAAGTTTGCTTGACTCAGCTAATCAATAACTAAGTAAAGAAGATTTTCTAACTATGGAGAAAACATATTTATTCACTTGCAAAGGAATTGGAAGGTTCCTCCAATGATGTCTGGTATACAATGCCTTTGGATCTTGTTCAAATAATGTTCTTTATATTAAATTTCACACTGATAATCTCAGTATGGTAACTGATGACAGGCCTCTCAGTGCTTAGTTAAAACAGAGCAGATATGTCTAAGAGTAAATGAGCTCAACTGCACAGAGAATACTTCTGTAACTGTTCTCAGGTAGTTTTTTCTGCACAGCTCATTAGCTATCTACCACTGCAAAATGCAGGTATTCTCCGTTCCCATTATGGTTTTAATTGAGAGCTTATGACACAGCACTGTTCAGGGAAAAATGTCAGCAGCCTTTTCCTCATGGCTGCAGAGCAGTGGGGTATTTTTTTGCCCTTACAAAATCTATTTTTTTGTACTTTTCTTTTTTGTAATTTTGATAAACAGCTCTCCAAGGGCTTAATATCTTAATGTTCCTTTTACAGAGCAAGAGAATCAGTCAAAGACGAAGTAATCTGCCTAAGATTACAGAGTAAGGCTGTGGCAGCATCACACTGAGACCTGAGTCTCCAGAATCCTATTACCATGCTCTAACCCCAAGACCATCCTGCCTTTCTTAGAAGCTTTACTACCACATTCAAGCATACAGAGACGTAGATGGAAACAAAACCAGAAGGCATAAACTCAGCATGCCAATGACTGCAGATACTTTGAAGCAACAGAAGAGCAAACCCGAAGTTGGATCAATTCGAACTAAATTTGGAAATGACATTATAATATAATGCATTTATAGCTATTTTACAACTACTAGTTCACTAGTCAGTGGCCTAAATTATACCTGAAAACATAGAGTAGTGCTCTTTAATACCCAGTGGCGCACGATTCTCTTCTGGGAGCACTGACTGTCGTGAATATGATCTGTGTCCATGATCTTATAGGTGAAATCTCCTGGAAATAAAAGTAACTTTTTCCCTTAAAGATATTGCCTCTTTCCCTATGATAAGTCTGTCCATCACCAAAGACCTGATAAAAGGGCAAAAGCAAAGGCTATTGACATCAGAAATCATGCAGCAGAAATGGTTCTGGAAACACATGAAGTTATTCTCTGCCTTGTCATCAGTGTCACGGACGGACATTGCAAAAACTAACCATGCTCTTCAGAAGGACTCTGGCAACACAAGAGCAGGGCTCCTGCCTGTTGGGGAGCTCTTCTAGTCATTTTATGGGTAGATTAGAAAAAATAATCTGAGCTGTTTTGCTATGTTGCAGACATGTTATTTTAATTCCATGCCTTCCTGATTTATACTCTCTGGCCATTTTTTCTGTTGGTCTCTATCACCGGAGTCAGTCCACTGAAATAACTTTATGTTACCTGAAATCCCCACTATCAGTGGAATTAGGAGGATGTAAAGGACTTTCTCATGTGTGGGACAGCAGGAAGTTAGGTAAAAACAGAAGGAAGACAAAAAGATATAATTAGGAGATAAAAGAGAGCCTCTATAGAAGCTCACAACATATTTGTTTCAGTACCTCCTACTTTCAAATAGCAGATAAAGTCCAAATTCCAACCAAGGCATTTCACAGCATAATCAAGTAGTGACCTCAGAATATAGTTAGTTAAGAGATTGTTTTATATACAGCTGCTATGCTACGTCATTTACCATGCCCGGAAAGCTCTACTTGACTAGCTACCTTTCATCATGATTCATCCTCTGTTGCAGGTGACTATCATGAAAGAAAGAAAAAAAAAGATTCTCAGAAGAACTCAATCAGTTATCAGCTACAAGTCTGGAACTGCACTTACAGGAGCAAGGTTTTTTTACATGGGCTTTGAGCTGAGAACTACAACCCTGTTATTCTGCACACTAAAAGCAGAAAACAGTTCATGCCTCAGATGTTTCATATTTGAGGCTGTTCTGCATTTAGGTAAGTAAGGGAAATTGAAGCATGAACTTCTTCAGATCATAATATGAATAGTAGTTAATTTCAGGGAATTATCTTTTTGTGTGACTAATATTTGTTCATTTGGCTGTTCTCTGGAATTGAAAGTAGGGCATTTTGAGATGGTATTGTACTGCTAAGTGCAATGAAAGCTGCACAGCAAGTAGCCAAATACCCTGAGGAAAGTAAGCCCACATCTAATGACACACAGCAACTCCTGTACTTTGAGGATTTACTGGGACAGTCAGTTAAAACTGGAAGGCAAGTCTATGATAACAAGGAGCCTGACCAGTTTCAAATGTATCTTATTCTGTCACATCTACCTGAAAGAGCATTTCTGACTCATGAAAGGTGCCTTCATCAACCTAACATGTAATATGAAGGGAAATAAGAAATACTGTCTTGAATAAAGGTTTGTTCCTGGGAGTGTGTAATGTGGTGCCTGTGAAAAGACCAAAGCAGAGCATAAATAGTGTCTCTCAGTCTTTTTTTTCTACATTGTAGTCTACCACCCTGCATTTGTTTCAACGTTTACCAGGGTTTTGAATTAAATCCTTCCAAACGAAGACTTGATATTCAAGGCTGCCCCTCAGTAAAGAGGGGGTTTGCATTCATTAATATTGTCTTGGGATGAAGGAAGGAACGGGAGAGCCCTGACTGACCTTGGACATTTATAAAGGTAATCTAATTTGTGCTCGTTTGCTACTTTTTCATTAAAGCCACTCCTGGAATGTTTCTTAGTATGAGTTGTGCTTCCCTTGAGAAAAGTTTTAACAAATAGACCAAATATAGCACAAAGCTGGCCCAGCAACTGCACTCCTGAAAGTGGTGTGGAAAAGCATGCTTGAAGAAATCTCTGATCTGACCTGCAAAACTGGGAAGGTAAAGTCAGGACCAGGAAAGTCTACAGTCAAACAAGCCAACCTGTAGCCAGTATGTGGCTTATATTACATCCACATATGAGTGACTATGGCTTATCAAGGACTGAATGAACCTATTTTGTGCGTGCAGGTCAGCTGCCCGTTTTGCAGCTGGCACGTATTAACAACCACTGTCAGTTCATATACACGCAGAGAGAAGGGCATTAAATCTGGTGCTCAGTACTGGAGCTTTCTCACAGCCATACATTGAAGACATAATTCCAGAAAGGCCCTGCCCAAAAACCAGGTGATGCTGCTGATGAAAAAGAATGCTGCAGTTCTCAGAAACATGACCACTACTTGGCAGGAACTTTCTTTGTTTCCTTGACTTAAAGTACGTTATACCACAGATTAACTGCATCCATTTAGGGAAGAAATGGTCTTGAATCATTGTTTCATCTTAGGAACCACAGGTGATGTTGTACAGTTTGTTTACAACCTCAGGGTTTAGTCAAAATGAAACCAAACTAAGAAAATGTAGACCATTGACCAGAACGAGACCTGCCAACATTTCCTTCTTTAATCTCTTAACCAAACAATGTGACACATGACAGCACAACCGTGAGGGTGAGGTTTCACAGCCTACTGAGAATGTCAATTTTTAGTTAAAAAGAAAACCAGAATATTTTGGTTATCTGATTTACATATTGCACATTAAATAAGGCCTGCAAGGTACCATGCTTCAAAATGGACTTATTTTTTAAGAAATGTAGATTAATAATCCTACCTGCTTAAAAAATGAGCTTCAATATTTGTGCGAATCGTAGAGTGAAAAAAATCAATGTGCTATCGACTGCTGGGGATGATCACATTCATTTTGCCCTTTGTGGTTGGTGAAATCCATGCTGCAATTACAGAGACAGGCTGGCAGCAAAGAGCCTCAGTTGGGCTTTCAGCTCCACATTAATCCAAAACTCACCATTTTAATGCAGATATAGATTGCCACGAGTCAATAGCTGACTACTTGAATTGTGAAGCAGCAGTTCCATGCTATATTGGCAGCACTGGCTGTTACAGTATCTTCAAGTATTTTGAAATTTCAAAGCATTACTCTGTGAAAGTGAAGAGCGTAACCGACATCACATAAGAAGGGGACTACAGTGTTAATGCTATTATCATAAATGAGGGAATTTAGAATAAAGACATAACACTGCAAATAATCTTAAAGTAGATCAAAAGTAGACTTTTTATGGGATAAAATGTGTACGCACCTTCGCTCATGTTTTAATGCCCTAACACATTATCTCCTCAAGTATCCCAAGTGTAGAATTTTTATAATACTGTTCCCAATTCTCTCTCATTTACACTGTTCCAAGCACAGATGACTTCACCCAAGTCAGAGGGATCGTTCTGCATTTATAGTCTGGGAAGTGAGATCAGAATTTGGCTTTGAGTAGCAATTTCCTTTTCAGCAATCTATCTGTGAATAAGAACTGAATTCTACCACTAAATTTGTGTGAAGAATTGGGGAATCTACTAAGTGGTCAGCATCTCTTTTATAGCACATTATGTGCAGGGTGAACTTACAACTCTATTTTACGTACAGTAACTATATTCTTGTATACCTTTATGATACTGATCTCTTTCTACCAGATCCTCATAAAACGTGCACTAACAGGTTCACACACGCAGAGTATTAAAGCTGCTGTTTATGGTGCACGTAGCAAACCCACTTCAAATCCTACAGAGCTCCATGGAAATGCTTCCATTGATTATACTGGGCTATGCATGTGTGACTGCAGACAATTTTGCAGCACAGGCAAACACCAAACCTGTGCTTGGGAGCAGCTGGCTGCTGGTGTGCCAGGGTTTGATCTTGGAGGGCGGAGGCTGTGCTGTGCCATGATGCCGCACAGCTGGGCAGTCAGGCTCTGCCTTCTCTGTGCTGCAGCGTGGCTGCAGATCCAAGAGTCACTGTGCAACTTCACTGTGGCTACTTTTTCTGGTAATTTCAGAACTGAGCAAATATTTACAAATTTTCAAGCATGCATTTAGGGACATACTCTTTCAGGTTTGACATTGATGATCTTTACCTCTTCCACCCATAGATACATTTTCTGTGTTACAGGTAGGAACAAGAAAAGAGTACGCGTGGCCGAGCAAAAAATTCAACTTTGTCAGATGCAGAACAATGTGCCATCATTTTTGTTACCAGGGTAACCTGTGAACTCAGTAAGATCTATTAGCACATTTAATACTATCAATAATAAATGTAATAAATTAGGTAATACATAGGGAGTAGGCCTAGATATTTTGCTGCAAGATCAGATGTGTAAAATGAAAAGAAGCCATTTTCCTTTGTGTCTGAAATATAGACTCATTTGATGTTGGTAAGCCTTCATATGGTTTCATACTCTTAATGATGAGTCCTGAGCAGGGTACGCACCTATAAGGATTTGTGGAGGATTTATAAAAGAAAGAGAATTCACCCCGGTGTTACATATTGGTATTCTGTGCAGCTTTTCATAGCATGCCTTATGTACCTTAACAGTCTACCTTAAAACTATTATGAGATTGGAGCAAGGGTTTTAGCTTTGCCTACAGAAAAAAAAACCTAGTTCTTGCTACTGACCTGTAGCTGATGGATTCTTAAATCTGAAAGTCTTGAAAGTTCAAAATTTGATATAGTATGGAAATGAATGTATTTATATCTCTGTTATAAACAGACTCAAATTATGTTTGGAAACAGATATCCACAACTTTGCAAGTTTCTGATTGCTTAGAAAGATACAAGTGAGCTTTCAAATGTTTAACTTTTGATTTCCTGATCCAAATACAAGGTTTCCAAAAAGATTAGTGTTTCTCTCAACCATAATAAATAACATAGTAGTAATTTTATTAGTAGCAAGAATTAGTATAACGGTGACACAGGTTCCGCTGTACATGATGAAAGAGAAAGACATGCATTTACACTGAGAGGCTAAGGGTCTTCCGTAGGAAGACTTCTATCAGCTGAGACTGCAAAAATTCTTAAGGTTTTCAGAATCGGGTCCTCTCCTGGTGAAATTGCTGTGATCTAAAATGCTACATAGAAAGAGCTCACAGCTACAACAATTCAACATCAGTTAGAATATCAATAAGTAAATGGAAAAAGTGCTTCAAACCAACAGGAACACTTTTTCACCTTGACCTTGTTACCTGAGTAGTTTTCATTAATTATGAGGAACTAGGCTTATAACAGAGTGCATAATGATAGCCCTTATGTGGAGACCATAAAATAAGACCCTGTTTTTACAGTCTGTAAAAATAAACGACAAAGTTTTTCCTGAGAAGCTTGTAATATTAATAGAAAACACAGAAAATAGAACAAGGTGTCAAATGCACCACCCACCCATATGCCAGCACCAAATAATGGTTACCTGTACAGGATTTGGGGGAGGTGTGAGGTCAGTTGCGAGAGTGTAGCTTAAGTGGGGACAGCAAGTTGAGTAGAGAGAACTGGACCTGGTTCACATTTCAGGAAGTAGCAAAGCAGCAGCTGGTAAAGGGGGGAAGAAAATACCCGAATAGAACTGAGCTCAAGGCACTGCTGCTCCAGCTCCTCTCTGCATTTTTTTTCTTTTCTTTCTGAGGACTATTTTGCAGATGTTCAGTTTTACTGAATTGATCTGAGCCTTTCCCTTCTCCAGAGGTGCCAGTTGCTCTGGAGGGCAGCAGCCTGCCCTCCCCAGCCTCTCCTGGGAGCCTGCTGGGGAAAAGCCCCAGGAGGGCAACCACAGAGCATCCTTCATACTTATTTTCCCCTTACTTTCACCCTGCTTGTATTGCTTCAGCTATCATGTTTTCAGACCATCTAGCTTGAAGCTGATTTGAAGACATTTAGTGAAACTTTGTACTCTAAGAAAGTTAATTTTGAACAGTTCAGGAGAAGTAAGCCTGCCTTTAACAATCTCCACCTGGAATAAGAAAAACGTAATAAATTCTTCATGTTTACTGCGTTTGCACAAGGCCCCAGACTATGGATTACCTTTTTATTACTCCTTCTTGTAAGGTTTGGGTTTTTTTTCTCTATTATTAGGTTTTTTTTAACAAAACAGTGGCAAGAGGAGAAGATTGTTATCTTCCCTGTGGACATTTCCAGGCTTTTGAATGAAAGTTTGGTTACAGATCTGTACTCTGCGGAACCATGAAATAGTTTTCCCTTACATAGCTGGCATGCCCCATATCTCAACAGAAAACGTTTCCCAATGATCTGGCAACAGCACTTCAACAGAATTAGGTGAATGTCTGGGAGTTTGGACTATCTGCTTTACTGCTGAAAAAAAAACAAAGAAAGAATGTCCACACAAACACAAATACATATTCCTACATAGGAGGTCCCATGTGCACTTTTTCATAGACAAACCAGAGGTAGTGGCTTTTTATTTACTCTTTTTACCTGCAAAAATCTATTCTCTCTTCAGCAGTGAGTGGAATTTTCCAGTGCTGCTTAATGTTGAAATAATGCACTTTGGCAAATTTTAGTCAGCTGAGAGCAAACTTCAAACATGAGAACCTGTAGCTTAGGTGGCAGTTTGTGTCATTGCATCATTGGAGCTGAGCCATCCTTAGACCACTGAGTACAGAGGGATAAATCCTGTTGGACTCAAGGGTCATAATCTAGTTCCTCTACAGCTTCCTTCTTTATCCAGTTCTCATCACCTGGTACTACCACTTTGTGTTCTGTCCCTCTCCATATATTATTGCATGAGTCACTATAACATTGCAGGCAGTGGCCTTCTCCAGGGGAAAGATTTGATATTTCCTAAACCAAACATAATTCCTTATCAACATATCGTATCTGCATTTCAAGAACACACAGAATTAAGGAACGTTTCAGCACTGATCAGAAAAGAGATGTATTTTCTCTCTAATATGTCTTTGAGATCACTATGGGGATGTGTGCAGAAAGATGCAGTACAATGCAGCATGGGCCCACAGGAATGTCCAGAAGTGCGAAGCTCTTCTTAGGGAGAAGTTGACTGACATGCAACCAGCCGAGCATTTCAAAGATGGCAGAAATAAAGTGAGCTAGGAAAAACAGAGTTAAGGGAGGGAAACTACAGCAATTCTTAACCACTCTTTTAGAATCCAAAGAATAATGAGCTGACTGAATTCACATAGATTGCATGTTGTTGGCCAAGCAAGAGGAGGCACAAAAGGACATAATGTTATTTATTGGAAAGTCAGTTCTTCTCTATGCCGTAACAGAAGTTTTGGAAGCTGAGAATATAGGTATTAAGCTTTCTACTACTGTTTCTCATTACAATGATTATTTCCATTGGAGCATACGCATTAGCAAAATTAACCCACCAAACGTACAGGAAAAACCCCAACATTTACATGCCTTCAAAGTGATCCCCTGAGGTTTTAAATAGAGTGGACTTGTGTTATCACTGAAGAAAAATCTGCTAAAATTATCACTGCACTGAAAAATCCTCCAAAATTAATCATCAGACTTGCTGGTTCACATCAGAGAAGTAGCACCTTGTTCAGCAGCATTGTAGTCCACAAGAATGTTGGGGGAATACAGTGACAGCAGACATAAAAGAAACATCCCCTATATGGTCCCTTCTCTGATTATGCTTGCTCCTCCTTTAAACCTCAATGTATTGATCCAGCCCTGTTATTCAACAAGTGTCATGACATGTCCAGGTTGAATTCTAACACCCAAACCATGGGGCCATACTTCATGGCTCACTAAGACATAATGATCACGCGGATAGAAGACAATGGATGTGGTCAGCAGCTGGAAGGGCTGCAGAAAGGCTTCCTGAATGGAAGTGAACTGCTAATTAACAAAGTAAATTAATGCAGCCTTTTAATTTAAACCTAAGTATGGCCAGTGCAAAGGACTGGATGGTACAAAGTGCACAGCATCAATCTCAGAGGCGAATCCTCATCTGAGTAATGAAGATATTTTAATCCAGGTGCTTCTTAATATTTTGTCTAAAATTAATATTTTCAGAGCTGATTGACTTGCAGTTTTATATGTGTCTGTCACCAGGTTATTAAAACACATCACTACAGCATTGGAATGCATTCCATACACTGACTATCCATAAAATTCCTATGTTAAATTTGAAGTTTTATTGTTCCCTTAAATGCACTTAATGGCTCCAGCCCTGCACACTTGGTAGAACTTCTGTCAACATTCACCCTCAGCTATTCTCCAGGCTCAGAATCAGCAGCCTGCTGGAGGCCATCTCCAGTCTGGGGAGACAGAGGTCAGAGAAACAAGTTCTTGTGTTTATGCTTGTTCGTAAGTCTTGCATTTAGGACTAAAAAAATGGGTATTTACCACTACTTATTGTTTATACATGGTGCAGTTGTTCTAGGCAGCAAAGCCTGGCTGAATTTATCTGGATTCTGGAAAATGTAAATTCAAGGGCTAATTTCAAGTCATTCACGAATCCATAGTCACAAAGAAAGGCGAAGCTTAAGAGATGTGGGTTTATGCCTTATTCTTTGCTTGCAGGCAACAGGAAACAAGGAAGAAAATAGCTAAATTCCCTTTCAGCATTAAACCTTGTGCACAGAAATAGCTATTGCTCTCAGCCACAACGCTCCTTGGTCCTGAGATGCAAAGGAAAAGTGGAAACAAGGAAGCTGTGGTCACTGGCTCAGCCAGGAGAAGCTGTTTCAGCACTCACACTTGCTCCCAGGGAGCACAGAAACTCAGCAGAACATGATCCCAAATCGTAGAGCTCTTCCTTTTGCTGCCAACCCTGGTCCTGCCCTGTGACTTGAGCATTGCAAGACATAAAGTCATTAGTGGATTCGTATAATTTGTAATGGAAATGAAAATGGCAAAAGTATCTATATATGTTGTCCAAGAAGAAATCAGCTCAATTTTAAAAAACCAAGCCTTGTGTTCAACAAAGCACTGCTCTTCCAACATATCAGTGAAATCTAACTTAAGTGAATTGCATCCCTCCCTCAGATGCTCACATCTTTTCAATGCTGTCTTAACAATTCACAGATCTTAAGCAGAAACTTTATACATATAAATCTATAATCAAACCTCAACATTTACATTGAACTGTTAAATGTAAAAACTTCTTTCATCAGAATTAAGTAGATTCACACTTTAAAGTACATTCATTACAAAATGAAAAATGGACTGGCCATTGAAAAAAAAGCAGTACCACAATACTTGCAATCCAATTGCTTTTGAGCCTGTTAATGTGATGATAAGTTGCTTCATTAGAAAAAGTTTTTTGCTTCTTAAATGAGGTGTGAGGAAAGGGAAAGTACAGAGATAAGTAATTATATTTCTAATGGAGAATATAAAATGAGTTAAATGTACCTGCACTAGAACTCAATATGAAATAGTTCTCCCATCTTATGAGCATTTTCAATACCACAGCTCTCATTTGCATCCTAAATCAAAATTAAACACTGTAGAAGTTTCTTGAAGCAAAAACTTAAGAAAAATTTCAGCTTATCCAAACAGAATATTTTGTTTTCATGTGTTCAAAATGCCATCATTTTGCTTTTACGCTTTTCCTGTGACTTACTTTTGTTATAAATTACATTTACAAACAAAACATAGTGAAAATGAACTTTTAGGAAATTATGCAAAATCCCATATGAACAACTTGTTACTTATTTTTCAAAACTTGTTATAAATGGAAATCTCATTAAGGGTAGCCTATTCCAGAAATTTTTTTCACACTTGACAAATACACACATTTTGGAAAAAAATAGATTTTGTCAAGTTCTTTTCAGTCAACTCTCTCTGATAGCGATATCTCAAGTCTGTGAAACAGCAGATTCTGTGAAGCTATTACAAATACTGAATGTGTAAGTAAGTATCTCCATCTAAATTATTTCATACTTTTTCATACAAGAAACATAAATGCAATAATAGATCAATCTGACTGTAAATATCTAAATATGTCCTTTAAAAGCCAAAGGAATGTCAGATACAATTTATTTTCAGTCAGTGCAAACTGAGACATTAAGTGGCAATTCTACTTCCATTAGCTAAATCTGGCAAATATGCAACTGTTTAAAGGCATTGTCAATAGCCATTGCACAATTAAGTATTTGTACTGATGCCTTATTAAATTACCCTTTTCAAGTAGGCATAATAAACTAGGAGTTCACTGTACAGATTTTCATGGTGAAAGTCCAGATCACTGGAAAATTTATTTAAAGAGAATGCAATCCACTGAGTAATGAAGTAAATGTCAAATGTTTTTGGGCAAATAAATTTGAGTTGTCTTAAAACTTTTTTGGCAGCTATAGCTGAAGACAACACTGGTAATAAAAAGACTTCAGATTAATGATTTTGATTTATGGAGTTCCCAGGTAAACTTTCAAATACACTACATCTCCAGCAGCAGACCCTGCTTGGTGGGGAATGGAGGTTGTTACCACAGGCAGTCGAAATTGGCAAGACAGGCAGGGCTAATAACTTGGATGCTTGTTCAAAGTACCATTGGCCTCTGTCAGTTTAATTATAACCTTTTCTATGGTGCCCTGGAAAGAGCTGTTGTGGCTGCTGGCCACCTTCAGCCATGGGAAGAGGTGCGTGGACCTGGCTACACACCCTGTTGACCCCCACGCAGTGCAGCATACCACACAAGACAGAAAGTAATGTAAAATTGTTTTTCTACAACAAACTACTACTCCCCAGTGACAAGGTATGTCTTTGAGGATCAGTGTTTCTAAGGGTTGACTATACTTGCAGTCTCTGGAGGTTGCTTTCCCCAGCCCTCCTCTCTGATCATCTATGCAGCTGTAGGAGAGGCAATCCTCCTCCTGGTTTCAGGGCACAGACATGACAAAGAAAGCCTCAGCATAGGAACAAATGCCCGCACGCCAGGCAGCTGCTCCTGACCACCTAGCTCTTTATGGCTGTCAGGATGATGTCTGGTGCCAATAACTGTCCAGACTATGCGGGTGTTTCACCCTCTCCCCTGAATAGCAGTTAAGCACCTTCATTGCGCCTTTTTTTTCCAAATACTTGCCCTGCTTGCTATTCTACACAAACAGCACTGGCTTTACCCACGTGCTAAATTTTCAAAGACATCTTGCAATCTTTCTTTCTTAGCATCATTTTCAGTTGCTGAAAGGCACAGAGAATTACTCTTGGACCCTTTGTGCCAATGTGCCACTGTTGAAATGGAACAGCAAAGGCCACAGATTGACCAGATGTTTCATGTTGGAAAAATGGAGTTTTGTCTTTCCAGAACTCTTCCAGGTCTGGGCTGCTGATTTCTTTATACACAGTGTAAGCTAGCCAGGCATGCATCCTTCCAAGGCTCTGCTGTGTGTGTGACTTGAACTGACCTCAAAGAAAGACAGACATTGACATTTGCTAGCAGATTTTGGACTGCTGTAACGCAAAGGTTTTATCTTAAATGTAATATCAAACCACTTCCAATATTTATAATTTCCTCAGATATATCACGTACTCTTTAAATATCTTTCTTACTGAATGTACAAGTATTTTCTTCTCTTTATAGCTTTACTGTATTATTAATTTCAGTCTGATGCTTTCCAGAATGGTGATGTTGCAAGGTCCAAACTGTTATACATAGGGTTGTGAATTTACTCTTTTAAATCATAGCTTGGTATATTTTGTCAGTTTGTTTTATATCAAGCATTTATTCAAGTGGTTTTCATTGTATTGACAATTTATAATGCCCTCCTAATATTTTTATTATTGATTTTAATACTGCAATGGTATTATTCACTGTGACACCTATTGGAAAGCAAGCTTCAATTATATCAATAGATGCTATTATTATAACATTGATAACATTAATATTTGATAGTGGCATAAAATGTGATGCATTAGCAATTAACTCATTAATGTAGATATCGTTAACCAAAAATGTCAGAGTTGTTTTAATGATTTTTCTGTTGCTTTCTTTTAACAAATTCTCTAATCACTGGCTCAGTTTTGTATTTTCAAATGTACATTAGCCACAAAAGTTTTTCTGAAAACTCAATAACATAGTTCCTTTTAAATAAGAAAAGATGGGCTTTTATGGCTTGGAACACATTGTGAGTCTTGAATTCAACAGCTTTAGTAATAGGTACAGTACATGAAACTCCAGCACAGAATATTCAAAAATAAAAGATTTACCAAAACATAACCGTGCCTTTTTGCTTGTTGCTTAGCAACCAGAATTGATCTAGCAAAAAAGTCACCTGACTAAGGAATTGCTGGTGGCAATATTACTCCATCATTTTTCTTTTTCACACTAAACTGATGAAGGTTCTATCAGAAACAGCTATTAATTGTTTCTTTCTTTTTTCTCCATCTGCTTAATTATATAGGAGAAACATTTCTATTGCTGTTACTGAAAGGAAGAGAGCACAGTGCAAAGCTTACAAAATTAGCAGACTTACTCAAATACATCTAGATCTAAAAGAACATAAATTGCAAGCCACAACTCACTGTCAACTCTGCCATCCCAAAATAACAAATGCAGTGAACTGTTCATATAGCATCAGAATAACCATTTTTGCCACACCTGCACTGATGGACCATTTGCAATAAAATTTTAAAAACCACAGACTAAGAATACTTGTTGTTTTGATGACTCAGTTGGAATTCACCACCACATTTGTCTTGCTTTCGTCATTTCTAAACATTAGCATTTCATCTGTTGACTGAAAGCACTTCTAGTCCTCTATAACATACATAGAAAACACTTTTGATCTTTTAAAATCCTCCTGTCAACCTGGAATCACACAGCCTCTTACATTACCTTGTTCTCGTCCTTAATGGTGACCCGCAGTGAACTCTGCACTCCCTACTTTCAGATGTTCAACATCCGTCCTTTGTTAAAAGCTGCTGATCAAAAAGGAACATTGTGTTCACTGTGTTTCCCTCTATAGCCCCTCACAATCTTCTATGGGAATTACACTAAAACACAGGGTATGGACAGCAGCAATTTCATTTAACCACATACTGTATTTTTGTTTTGCTTTCTACAATACTTAATTGCTTAAGTAAATAAGAAAAGGGACCGCATATCTGTGCTCAAACACTTGGCCCATCATGAGCAGTCAAATATAACTTTGAGCCCAGGAGTGGCACAGCATTAATCCACAAACACTTAAATTGTTTTTTTACCTTTTTTTTTATTTGAAATGAATGCTCTGTATAAGCTCAGATGACATTTATCCTTTTAAGAAGTGAAGAAATGTTACCTAAATGGAGCATATATCCAGTTTCACTTTTCCTCTGTATCATATTCAGATCTGGTAGATGGGATTTGATGCTGTTTCCCATCATGCCTCCATGGCTTTTTCTGTAAAAGCTTAACAAGGACACAGCATCGGAGAGTCTTTAGTGGCTAATACCCGACCCCTTTCTCTCACATTACAGCTCCAAGTGACCATTTTCATGCCAAAAGGTCACCAACATCCCCATCCCCGTGGAACCAACGTGCATCAACCTTCTAACCTTTGCCACTGAGAGATGATAGCTATTTGGGCTGCAATCCCTTCATTACAGATGGTCCATATTTTATATTTAGTGTGGGAGGTCAAATTTAGGAAAGCAATTTCTCTTAAAGCTAAGAGTTCCAATAATCCAAGATCTTCTATTGGCTTATGGGTGAGTGGACAGTAATGGGTTTATGGGCAGCTCTAGATTTTTTCTCTTCACTGGGGAGGAAATTCTGTCAATCTAAATTTTTAGGATTGGGTGGCTACCATTGTTTATTATTCAATGAGCTCTTATTAGATTGTATCTAAGCACACTACACCAGGCAGAGAGTAACTTTATAAACAGGTTCACAGGCTGGATCAATATCTCAAGGCATTTACTATCTTCTTGAAACAGATTAAACAATGCTATGTTTTAATTCTGTTTTTAAAGCTTGTATGTGGTCATGCAGTTTTGTTAGTGACAAAAGCATTCATCCATTATCATCATTAATCACAATGGTTAAGCTACTGTTAAAGCAGCTTGCATCTTAATACAGAGACCATCATTCGTGGAAACAACCTAACATTTCACGGCAGATCAGAGAAGGGTTCAGCAAATCCTGAAACCAACAATAAAATTCAAAAGCTCAAACTCCAAAATGTTGCTTAAAAGATATTTGCTCTACATTAAGAGAGGAGATTTTTATTCCATTTTGTATCTATTTTTGTAAAACGGAACAAGTATTATAGCCCAAATACTGCCAATATTTATGCACATGCTTAAATTCATGCATGAAATACCAAGCCAGTAAAGCATTTGCGGACTTTGTTCTATCCAGTCCTGCTCAGGACAGCATTCAGGCATGTGCTTTACTTGCTGGGAAGTGACAGATCCATACATAGTGTTTGGAATGCAAGGTAAGAGTTTATAATCCATGACACTGTTGAGGATTCTAGCTCTTGAAGGCCAATACATTCTACAGCTAAAAATGTCTCTTAGTGCTGCAAAACTACTTCAAGACAGAGAAGCAGTTTTGAAGCTTCCTGTGAATAAGCAATTTAAGTGCAATTTGCTATTGTCTTTGTGATCATGTTCTCTTTTAGCCACAGATATTCACAGTAGTGTTAGGGAAACCCGAATTTTTCAAAGACGGTACTGACCAAAGCTCCCTATTAAAAAAACAAAATTTGATACAATCAGGAAGCAGAAACAACATAAGGTCACTGTATCAGGAAGAACTGGTAAACATGCTCCTCCTGTGGCTTCTGGCTGCTATGCAAAGCATCCTCAGATTAATTCCATACCCTTTACATGGTTTAGACTATCCATTTTTAAGTTTTCAGCTTTCTCCTTTAATAACAGAGCCATAGAGTAGAAAAGGACATCCCTAGGCAAATGCTGTAAACAACAAATATTATTTGTGATGAATGCCCTGGGCCCAAGACAAGATCACAACTGATTTCTGAAAGTAAATTTCTCAAATATTTATTTGCACCTACGTTAGTCTTTACTACGTGCTGAATGGTACACATCAGATTTCAAACGAGCATGACTGATTCACTGGCGAGCTGGCCATAGCTGCCTGCCAACCAGGTGTTGTGCTGGGGACACAGAGCCCCCTCCTGCCGTGGGGTGCCCATCACTCCCTGCTCGCCTCGCATTACCAAAGAACTGCATAAGGGGCCGCTTGGCACACAGAGTTTGGCGAGGAGCAAGAACCAAACATTTACATGCATTTAAGAGCCAAAAGATGCAGCATTAACGCTAGTGAAGCTTTAAAAGAGCACCTAGCCTTCAGTGTCAGGCACCTGGGCAGTGGGGAGTATCCTCACAACTACTAGACCCCTCTGTGTATCAGAAAGGGTGCAAATGGGAAGCATATGCTAAACAACTTCTTAAGACCATCTTGATCCATTAAAGGAAAAGCTGCAAGGAGCTTGTGTCACATGTTTGCCTTGAGAGTGCCTGGAAACATCTTTAGGTTCAAACTGGACGTTTGAGAGCACAGAGCGGGGACTGGTGGTGATAATGGTGATTCTGAAAATAACACTGCGCTAAGCTGACCCTTGATATAGTCCTAACCTGATCAACAGGGTTATTGGGATTTTTAAAAAGGTGAGCCTGGCCAGCTCCACACTTCATTTTTGTAGCAGTGCAAAGGGAATCAGTTTCTTCGGTCTCCTTTAAAATATCTTCCCTTACCTCTTTTCCCAGGTAAAGCTGTGCCTGCACAAAGCAGCCATTGTGTAGATGAAAGTCAAACTCTCAGAGTGACTCTGAAGGAAATAAAGGAACCAGAATTGCCCTGCGATTGGTAACACTTCCATGATGTGGCTTTTCCTCTTTTATTAGGGTCAAAATTTACCATTTTGTTAACATTTTCATACAACACTTCCATAATTTAAAGTAAACATAATACAACAAATCTCTACTGATTTTACCTTCAACGTTCTGTTACCAAAAAAACTGAAATGGTGTTCCTCACTAAAATGCAGCTCCAATGCAGTTGGTGACCATAGGTTTGCCTGCATCAAACTTAATTAAGCCAGTTACCCAGGTTTTAGGGCTCCAAATTACATTTCAGATTCCAGCAGCAGTTTAAGACCAGGCTACTTCAGTCAGCAGGAGTTACTGTGGGGCCCTGGACACAGCTATAGTTCAGCGGCACGTGCTGACCCAGACATGGGGCCAGCAGCAGCCATGTGTAGACATAGCCTGAGCCACACAATACGCTGTAGCTTGCTTCTGGTGTCACAGAAAGGATCTTTTAATTTTCTTTAACTACTTTGCATTATCTCCTATGCTAATGATGGGGAATATTCTATACATTTTAAATATAATTACTGAACTAAATTTTATTTCTTTTGTATTTCTGCTGTGTGCTCCTTGGAACAGAGACTGTCACTATGTTTGCTCCTGTGAGGGACCTTACGCAGTGGTGCCCTGGTACCTGCCGGGGGCTCTCAGCTGCCATCATAACTCATCTTTTCTGATACCTTATGGCAATTCTTGGGGTTTTGTTTGTTTGTTTATTTTTTCTGTCTGTTACTCTCACATTCAATGAATGATCTCTATAAAAGCTGTACTGTGAAACTAAAACCATCTGCCCTGTGCTTACAGACACATTCCTGCTTCAGGATCTACACTATAATCTATCATAGCTCAAAGCAACTAATTTTAAAATGATGCCCTGTGAACGTATGATGGGTGTGGACAGAACCAATTTGTTTATACAATTGTGTTTTGCCACAGAGTAAATTAAGTTACGGGGTATTCATCAGAATTGAATTACCACAGTGTGAGCTAACAATTTTCCAAAGACATTGTGACATGAGCACAAAGCAGCCCATGTAATCCACGAGGAATCACTGTCGTCTTGCAGGCTGCAGCTGAATTACTTACCAAAACAACTAGACAAAAGCAATCCTCAGAAAGCTGGAAGTTGCCAACCAGTGGAATACTGTGACAAGTCTAATACTATGTTTATTTCTTACTTAGTGGAGTCAGGAAAAAGGAGAGAACTTCCATGGGTGGGATGTCCATGGGAGCGGGCAATAGGGACATCTCAAGGTGAGGAAGGCTAACGTCTGGGTGGGACAGGCAGGACTTATTTCCTGAAATATTTCTGGAAAATAAGATTTTCAGTTGATGGTTTCCTCTTTGTTTTTGTTTTTAAAACCTCCTTGAATGAGATGGAACAAGAAACCCTCTCTCTTACCTCACATTTCTTTACATGAAATGTAAGATGAAAGTGAGAAATTGATTGTGTTTGAATACAGGAAAATTTAGGAGGGCAAATAGGATCAGAGGAAGATTTCAGCTCTCATTTTCACTCAACTCATGCTGTGAAACAAAGAAGACAATTCTGGAAAATAAATAAGAGTGTATGAGTGGGGAGACCACCTTCCAGTTTATTTTTGTTCTGTAAGAAAGTTTGTTTTGCCAATCCTCCTCACTTGAGAGAAAACTGTGCCACAAAAAACCCTGTTTAAATGGTATTTCAGTTAACTAAAAAAGGAGTTTGAAGTGTGAAATAATTTTAAGTGCATTGAAATGTTGTTTTTGGAAAAAGATATAAAAGCTGAAGGCCTATTTTCTCTCACTTTCAACCTATTTTGAAAAAAAAATCTGTTACCCCACTTTTATTAAGAAAACAGAAAATGAAAAGATATTGCAAAAGGACAGATGTTTCCCTATGCCTTCAAAGCAATAGAAAATTCATAAATGTTTGTCAGAAATCTTTCAATTTTTTTAAAAAATACAAAATGACATTTTATAATTCAGTCTGTGATAATAGTTGTATTTCTACCTGCAAAAACTATCTTGCTCAGTGTAAACCCAGCCCTCATTAGGCAGTTTGACCTGCTCAGGCTTGGAGAAGAGCAAAGTGGTTCAATCAAACCGCTCTTGAGTTGTGTTTCAGCCCTGAATGAGTGCTCAGACTATGGGAGCAGACTGGAGCTGCCCGCCATAACCCCCATGAGAGGTGTTGGATGCCCCCTCCTTGACACCAAGTGCTGCGCATCCTTGGACTGCCTGCTGTGGTACAGCACAGTCTCCCCATCAAAGCAAGTCCAGCAGAGACTTGTGCGGGTGGCTGCAAGGCATGGAGCTCTTCAGGGAAAGCCCGTTGATCAGACAGCCTCATGGGCCATTTCTTGGAAGCGAAAACGCAGGGGCCAGGGTGGGCAGGAGCCAAGCTCCCCAGTAGCATGCCAAGTGGTGCCCAGACACCAGCCCTCAGCACAGGACCTGGGCAGCCCTTCCCACAGCTGTGCTACTTTAGGATAACAGCCATCACATAGTCGTACACTGGGTTCCTGAATCATTGCAAACTACATATAGTTTTTGTGAGACTCTTCATTACAACAAATTCCCCATAAAAAAAAAAAACAACCCTTTTTATAAAGCTGTTTTACTAGAGCTAGGCAGGATAGATTTTGCTTTTAAAGGATAACCATGCATCATTTCATTGGCATATAGGACATTAGAGCTAGAACTAAAAAAGAAAATCAAACATGTATCTACCTCAATTCAAAATTTACATCGGCAAGACTAGGCAGTCTGAGGAGGGAGCATGGGCTGCAGACACGTGTCTTTCTGCATGAACAAGTTCTGCCTTTAGATAGGCTCAGGAATAGCTCAGCCTCGAGCTCACAGCTGCTCTCCACCAGTCTGACAGAGACAGTGTCCCTGTGGAGCTCACAACCAGTGCCCACAGACTCCCTGCCCTAGGGGAGACTGGGCTGGGCTCTGCACCACTGCCTGAGGCCATTTGCCTTCTACTGGGGCTCCCGGCTTCCCTTGCAGATGGTTTCTGGTTGAAAGACTGAAGTGTGCTGTGGGGAGGAGCAGCAGAAGAGCTGCCTCTCCTCCAGCGCTCTGTGAGGCAGGCTGGAGCACCGTGCAAACATCCTCTGGGTCACTGAACCCAGAAAAGCCGTGTTGGACCAGTGTCTGTGACCCTGAAATACAAATTCCTCCCCAGTATTGCTCTGGCTCCACTGCTGGCCCAGTGGAAGTGCTATGAGCTGTTACCTGCTTTGTCAATTGTTCCCTCAGGGAATTTAGCAGTTGCTTTTTTTATAAATTTGGGTGGGGTGAGCAGGATTGCTTCTTTGCTCTGTTGGAAATGGGCTTGTGCTTTGCAGTGTATATTACTGGATGCCATACTGGTGCCTTAAGGAATGTTGACTGTGCACATTTATATAAATCTAAAAATAAATAAATATACGTACAAGCCTCCTCAATCAAAATATGCCACAGACAACTAAAAGATCTTGAATCAAATATTAATGTTGGAGATTTCTCCAGCCATTTTGTAATGTTTCCAGCTATCTTTACTATGCAACGTGTAATGCACTACCTTATTTTAGTTCTGGGCTATCAGGAGTATCATCTTTTTGATGGCCTCAAATCGGGTTAATAAAACTGGTCCTCCTTTGAGTACACAGGAAGAGGTGCTTAAGATGGAGATGTGCTAGTCAGAGTCTGCAGGCTGGGGCAGTTGTGATCAGGACAGTGCTGGCTGAGCCACAAGAAGGAGTTGTTACCCATTAAAAGTTTGTTATTCTGGCAGACGTAAGTCCCCTGTCACATACCTTATCCTGAGACAAGTGAGACAACTCTGAATGCTTTCCTGTGTATCTGAAATTTGTCCTCAATTTACATTGGCACATATCATACCTATCAGGTTTTTTGCCTCAAACTTTTTTGTTCTTTTTACTTTCTGCAGTTTCCCCACTATTAAATGTATCAAGTAGTTACTTCTTTGCTGCATTGTGTCCTTTCTCTATATTGCTATAAAGCTCCATGTCTCATGGAAAGGTCTCAGATTCATGTTTTTTAAATAAAAGAGGATGATGATATTATACTAAGCAGTGGCAACCACAAGAGAAAATTAATCTCTTTAAAAATAATCCCTTGCAATTCCCTTGCAAATATGATATTTGCAACATCACTATTGGAACAATACCAAGTCACCAGGCTTTCTAAACTTAATGAGGTTCAAATGTCCAAGGGCACCAGCTTTCAGGGGAAGAAGCAATGTCAGAGCATGCGAAGAAAAGGATACTGTTTCCTAAGTGAAGGGAAGAAAATATCTTGAAAGAGGTTTACCCCTTGAAGTGAATCAGGTGAAGTTACTGGTAAAGACGGAAAGGCAGGCAGCTGTGAGCATTCGAAGGAGATTAGATTCTTCCACAGAATGTGACTTTTAAGTTCAATCACTACAATATTATTTATGACAGTTATAGGCCTATATGGTAATATCTCAAGCAGGAGAGTGATTCATCAATTCCATCATTGCTTCTTCCAGAGGTGGAGCTGCAATGCAGCACATCACAAGGCACAACATTAGGTAGGAAGCAAGAGATCTTCCAAACAGGGAATGATGCAAAGTCTTTTCAACCAGCTTAAAGATTCCTATTGCCTTAAAGATTCCTATTCTCCTATTGGAGAAAAGCAGCTATTGAAAACAGTTTCATTTGCCAGAAATTCCTTTTGCTGAAGTTTACATTCTCTGATGGATTACTAAGACTGAAACAACAAATACTTCCACCCTGGTGCATTTCTGTGCTTTCTCTGCAGAGCTCCCCACCCAGCTCAGATGCTAGGGTCAGCAGAGACACATTTCCTTACCACCCTGGGGCCATCACAAAGGCTGAAGAAGGTAGGCTGGATATAAAGCTTCCTCAAAACTAACAAACCTCACTTGATATAAAGTGTTGGCAGCTATGCCAGCTGCTTCAATGGTAGTGTACAAATACGAACCTAGACTGCTGCATCTCTCACACGTAGTAGCTGGACAGTACTGCTTCCTTCAGCAAACATCTGAACTCTTTGTTCTGTGCTTACCTATGCTTTTCCTACCTGTGGCAAGACAGAAACGGGGCTCTTTGCATGCTCCTTGTGAATGCAAGTGGGATTTGTCATAAAGCTTTAGCCTGAGTTGAGTCTGAGAGGCATTCAGCGCATTATCCACACATCAATTAGAATTTCTGAAGTGCAAGTTGCTGTGGGAAGTCACATGGTATCCTCTGAGAAAGATACACTGCAGCTTCAAATATATCACATATTTGTTCTTTGTTAAGGTGTGTCCATATATGCAATTTCAGAGTAAAAATAAGTCTGCAGTCACTGTTGTCCTTATACTGTACTGTTTATTCTCTAAATATTTACGCTTCTTTTCTCTGTTTGATATATAATTCACCAACTCTGTAAAGCAAACACACAGGAGTGGTGCACCTTGTTTTAGTACTACGTCTATCTTCTGCTAGATAACAGCAGATGATCAAACCTCTGCAGGCTATTTGTCAGTGAAGAAAACTCAGTGATGTGTTTACAGGAGATATATATCTTCTTTTATTTATGCATATCCCTACTAATTCCAGAACAGAAGCACCATAACAGTACCTGAGACAATTCCCCATAGCAGGAACCTCAGCCCAGTGGCTCTCCCTGATCCCAGTGATAAATGAAGTGTAAGACACCAGCCCAGAGAAAAGAGCAAGTCCTTCTGTACTTGCAGAGCCTTTTCTACCTACATCAATGCCTCTATACCAAATGCTTAAGCATGAACTGAAAATACAATATATCTTTCCCAAACTGGCCATTTGCTCACACATAAAGAAAAACCCCGTGTAATAGTGACACCTGGTGACACCTATTGTTTTGCTTACATCCCCCCCTCCACCTCTTTTTTTCCCAAATGTACTAGGTTTCACTGAAAACTCCCAATCTATGCAAAATGATCAGGGGTAGAGCTATAAAACTGCACATTCGAGTATGAAGAACTTGATGTCTTACTCTTTGCTTTCTTCTTTCTTTTAGACACTGCTGACCTTCACCAAGTGGTTTACTCACTTACAGTCACATTCAGGGACATGTACCAGAGACCACATAGTCCACTTGGAAAACAAATTTGTAGCTATACAGCAATGTAAAATGAAAAATGAATTATGCGGCCATCAGATAATTCCTTTTTCTGTAGTCCATATTCTTTGGAAGGGATTCTGCAAACTTCATGGTTAGAAGATAGAAAGTTATTCTGGTTTAAAAAACCCAAACACCTAAGACTCTGATATTTCTTGTAAAGTTTCTCTGCCAATATAAACTCAAAATGACCTCATTTTTGTATTAAATAAGATGAAAAAAAGACAGATGTGTCAGGAGCATACTAATAAGAACTGATACTATTAGACATTGTTCCCATTTCCTCAAAGTGTTTGCTGGGAAGTGCAGGGATTATCATCACACATTCTGATGTTCCATTTTTTTAAGTTATATTTTGTGTCCATTATTAAATTAGCTCACCGCTGTGGTAGAAATCACTACTTCTATTCTTTGGTAACTACACCATGAGTCTTCTAGGCCATGGACTGTGTAAAGTCCTATTGGAAAATCCTGTAAAAATTAGGTGGTAAAAAATAAACACATCTTTCTGACTCAAAGAGGAGAAGGGGGGAAAGGGAATTAGGTTACACTTTTTATTGAGATATGTTCACAAAACATATCTAAAGGGGAGGCAAGCACAATATCATTACTGATACAACAACATAAACCACATTTCCAAGCTTTAACCACTTAAATGTTTCCCAAGAGATGTTTATACTAGTATTTTTTTTATCTCAGTCATTATGCTTCCTGTTATGAACTGGTTAAAGAGAAGATTATAATATGGTTATGGGAAAGGAGAAAAAGTAATGAAGTGCATCTTAGCAGAAAGGAAAAGGAGATACAGGCAAGTGCAAAAAGATCTCTTTTTTTTTTCTAAATTACACCAACCTTTTTTTTTTTTTTTTTTGTATAATTTCCTTGTTTCCTTGCTCTTGCCCCAACTCCAGATCCTACCATTCATTTCAGGAATATTGAGATTAACAAATGTGTCATGTCCATACTTCAGTCTCTAAGCAAAATGCCTGTACCCTCTACTCGGCGCATTGTTCTGCATAGCCTACCTCAGCTGCTTGCATGCAGTGGGACTGCTCAGGTACCAAAACCTGTGCTTTCAGACCACGGGCAACATAATGAAGAGGTACCTGGAGATGGGCTTCCTACTGAGTAATAATGGCCTATTGCCAAGAAGGGCTGAGCCAGGGTCATTAATGATAATTAATCATTAATTAAATTGAGCACAATACACTGGAAATAGTACATTAACTACTCCATTCTCTGCAAAATCTCCTCCCTTAAGTTAAACTATTTCATGCGGTGCTTGTACTTCCTGTGTGGAAGACATGCCACTTACATAGAATCCCAAGCCACTCAGTGAAGTTGTGGAAACAACAGTCTTTTTGTTGATTTAATTTTCACTTAATTTAATTTCATTGGAAATCACAGATGGTGTCACCCAGCAGCTAGAGGCTAAAAAGGGCACTTTACAAACTGAATAAAAAACTTACTAAATTATAATAAACACCAAAAGCAAACAGAGATGAAAACTTTACTGTAAGGAACATATTTACTCTGTACTCATAGCGATATTAAAATGTTAAACTTTAATTGTGCTCTTGGTAAAGCAAATCACTCTGTATTATGATGCAAAACCCTGATTTTATAAATGAGACTGGAAATGGATATAAGGAGCACAATACTACTAACATATAGTTAGGTGAGAATGGCTTAAAGGTAAAAAAGTTTACTTACAAATTTTTTTTTTACAAGTGAGAAAAAAAAGGAAAAGAATAAAATATTCTTGCCCAGTGCAGGCCACTGAACTTTCTTCTCCAAATAAACACAGACAGCATGGTTAGTGTAATAGGTTGCTTTCAAGGCAGACAAACTGCAGTGTGTGAACTTGCCCTTCCATTTCTCACCAACCTTTCCCTATCTCTTGGGAAATTGAGGACAAAAACTGTGCCATGCTGCATGGTGTGGGAAACATTCCCCAAATCAAACACAACACTCAGAAAGTACTGACCAATGTCCTAGGCACATGCAAGGCACAGGACAGCCATAGTAATATGCTACTTTTCTCTGTTTTTAGTATCAATCTGCCACTCCTTCTCAAAATGACATAATAGTTACTCAATGTGTATGTGCTACTGCATGTGAATAGCTGTTGATATTAGCTGGAATACACCAAGTCTGTAAGGAAAACTTTGAAGAGACAGAAAATGATGCTTATATTTTCCTCTGTGTAAACTGGGAAATGAACATCTGCCATTACTGGAGATGAAGAAAATCTTTCTGTGATCAAATGGAACACTGTTGCCCCTTCTCTCATTTTCTACATGATCATTTATGGAGAAAGGAATAATAAATTTTAAGAAAATCCCTGCTCACACATGTGTTATTTATTCAGCCAGTTAACAGCCATTTCCTGTAATCAGTATAAACTGATCAATCTGCCATAATGAGAATGGAGCCAGCAGCTTCCTGGCCAGGGATGAGTCTGTGTCTCTTCTAATCTGCAGACATAACATATTGGAAGAGAAGACTGCTAAATTCCCACATGCTAAACAGTAGCTTTCCCCTCTGCAGGTAGATGGCTAATAAGATACATGAAGACAATAGTTCTCAGGTCACTTGTATCATTACTGATATAAGAAAAATGTATGTTTTCTAATGTACTTGAATTATTTATTTCTTAATTCTGACATAAAAAAAGTATTTTTCATTTTCCATTGTAATATGCCTGCTATGACTAATGGATGATGTTCAAAAGCAGATCCACAAACGTATTAAGAGCAATGATTTTTGACCCTTCATAGAGAAATGCTTTTATTAGTGCTGTAAATACCTCTGCTGAACACATGGATGGGGGTAAACTACTGAGCAAATGAGATTTAGTGGAAAAAAAAAGAGGGGATCAAATAGTGCTTTATTCCTATGGAAGAGTAGACCAGTAAATAAAGCAACAAAAAATCCTGCTTCTTGATTCCAGAAGGCCCCATGAGCTTCCCTTCTGTAGTCATATGTTAGTCAGTGGGCACAGAAAACATGCTCTTTTTATGACTGCCATGTGATTCAAAGTAGATCAAGAAGCGGCTAAAATACATGCTGGAAAGACAATACTCCCATAAAAAATCTTGAAATCTGCCATTTTTATGTTTCTAATGTGGACTTTGGTTTACAGAAAACACAGCAAATAAGAACCACTGAATACCAGATTTTCAGGGGGCTACTGCATCAGCAGCTCTGATGTTTGGTTTTTGTTTTTGTTTTTTTTTGTTTTTAAATGAAATAAGCCTAGATGTTATTCTGTCTGCTTTTTTGGGTAACTACATGGGCTCTGAAAAATATGGCATATTCAGAGTTCCAACATTCAAAATATTTATTTCTTATTTAAAAACATTCATTACATACCAATGGGAAGTCTTTCCCCAGCCTGACAACTTGACAAGGTTCTACTTCACTGTTGCTTAGCTGCTAAGATTTTACAAAGTTGTTTCCTGTTTGTTACCAGGAGACATGATGTTTTAAAATAAAAAGTATTTCCATCTGAACAGTGACTCAGCAACCACCTTCAACCAAATAAGGTGTGATTTTTAATTGATTCATTTTCAAGATTCTGATACCATAAAAATGTCTGCAGGCATTTATACTTCATATTGTGACTAATTCTGCAGCTGTCAATGGCTTTTGGTGGGTAAGGTATATAAAGATATATATATCTGTATGTGTTTGCCAGAGCAAACTTTTGGGAAAGCAAATGATTGTAATGAGTGAATAAAATTCAATGCCAGCAGTTTCTTATTCACTCAGACTTTAAAGTAAACAAGAAAACTAAATGCCAAAAATATCAGGCTAAAGTAGTGTTAATACAATTGCACAATCAATCACCAAATGTGAAAACTGCAAAGCTGTGAGGATCTCGGTCGCTGTGCCCATCCCACACGTGCAGTGCTCCTGCGGCTCTAAGGAGCTGTACAATGAGTACTGCAGCTTAGCTCTGTCCCGTGCTCTGTAAAAAGCGAGAATAGGCAACCCTGCTGAATTAACTTTTGCATTAAAACCTTACTTCAGTATTAGCTCTTTCCCTTTGTGATATCAGTACATACATAATTCTGTAGCAATATAGTTAACAGCGAGTTTTGTGTGTGCTTAAATTAAGCATTTCCTTATCTGCTAATTGCAGGTTTCATCAGGTCCAGTGAATGTATGCTGATTCATTTACCCCTTAAAGCTAAAGCAGCACAACTTATTGCTGCAAGACAGAAAAAACATTGTTAATCACAATGTACATTAAAATTGTGCCGGAAATTATTTTACTGATTTTTTTTTTTGTTGGAAAATAGAGAGCATGGCATAAATACTGTGTGGGATGCATTGCTTACGACCAGGAACTGTTGAATGTGTATTGCTGAACCTGTGAAGGCCTAGGTTGTTTCTGGATCTCTGTACACAAGCAATTGATTCTGCAGATTGGATACAAATCTTCCTTGTGTCTGCATTCCAATCTACAGCTGTACCTACCCAAATAAGAGCAAAAACCTGTAACTAAGTACTTGAAAAAACAGATCCTGAATACAACGTTTTGTGACCAAGACAGAAAGGGACAGTCTTTTATTTTATGAATTGCCAGGATTTTCTTTCTCCAGAGAATATTCCCTGGTTACTGAGAGCAAAGGGCCCTCATAGGTACCTGAAAATTGAGAGCTACTGAGAACTGGAGGACTGCTGGCATCCCCACCACTGAGGCACTGAGAGTTGATATTGCTTTACCCTCCCGCAGTGAGGCAGTGTAGCAGGCTGCTGCCTCTTGCTCTCATCATCCCCTTCCAAGGGATGCGAGCTGTGGCTTCACCTTGCTAAATAGCAGCTGGCCTCTGAGGAGCAAACACTACCTTAGTGATTGCCCTGTTAGCTTACTGACACAGGCATTTCTATGCATAGTGGCACACTGAGTTTCTAGGTTGAAAAGTGCTGTAAGAATGCAAGGAATTATTAACATTGAAATTGTGAGTCTAATTTATATCCTGCTTTCTCATCAATGTCTTGAAAAACATCCCCAGCAGCAAATGTTAGAAGTCATGACATTAAAAATTCTTTAGAGAAGTGCACTTTTTTTTTAAACAAATAAGATTCTCCCCACTAAAAAGTCACTGACAAAAACTCCAGCATGCCCAAAAGGGGCAGGATTTGCCTGTTAGCCTTTGAGAGTATGCAGTTCATTTCAGCTGTGCTACCCTTGATGAAATATCCTGTGATAAATCATACAACTCAGACGTGTTACACTTGTTTGCCAATGAACTTGAAAAAGGGCTTATAGTAGTTAGGAGTGTAAATACAATTAGAATTTAAAATTATTAAAGAATAATTTTTAAGTTCCCCAGAGGTTTCCATGTTAACTCAAATGGATTTTGCTTTCTGTCAGGATTCAGCTGCTGCTAGGAAAGCTTTGGTGAGAAGGCAGGTAGCACGACACTTAGTCCTATGTGAGAGTTTGCAGACAGATTTAAATTATGGTAACACTGTAAACATTTAGTAATATGCTTTTAAGATAATGAAAAGTGCATTCATCTTAGGTTTTTAAATCTCAAACACAACTACATTTACACTTAGCTCACTATAAACATTCCTTTTCTTTACACCAAGAAACTGGTCTAACTCTGCACGCCTGCATGAGATGCCTGCTCTGTGGCTCTTCCCCACACTTTGGATCCCCTGTTTTGCCAACAGGAGGAAGAAGCCAAGGATTAATTCTTTTACTGATGAGATGTAGCTGTTGGTTCTTTGAGACTAGGTTACGCTAAAGTTAGAAGCATGGAGGAAGGTAAAAAAAGACTTCCAACCTCTAACCACTGCACCCTCTCATCCTACTGGCATGAGTGTGTCCAAAATGAAGTAGTCAATGTTGCAACACAGCTGGCTTCATTGGTGAGTGGGAAAAGAGAAACTGGGGATGGGAACATTTGAAAACACACACAAACTCCTGCAGAGGCCCAGCGCCCTCCTCACCAGCTCCAGGCTAATCTCCACAAAAGCCTATTGTGAGAAACAGTGTCACCTGCCCACTTCTCCCACCTCACTCTTCATACTCAGCAGCATTTTAAAGTGTCAGGAAATGCACAAAGAAACAATTTGCCATTGATTAGCAGTGCACACATTTTTCATAAGGGTTTGCTTTTTTGTTGTTGGTTTTTTTTTTTGCTAATCATGTTTGGAGACATTTCCCCACAGAGAACCACTATTTCCCAGCAGTGAATAAGCTCAGCACTTGTGAATTCAAGCTGGCAAATTGCCCCGTTATCTCTGAACTGATGCATGAAGAGTCCAACTCCACAGCTAAACCAGGGAAAAGGAAAAACAGAAAATCTGGACAGTAACATAGGTATCAAGTTTCAAACTTCTGAAAAAAAGCAAAGCCTTTAAAGAGCCTTTCATTTACAGAGATGATTTGTCTTGGAATTTCTAGTTTTTCATGGGTTTAAGGATCAAGTTCTCAATCTAGATGAGCAGGTCCTATTAATTGGAGCCCTGCCCTTGCCTTCAACAAAGCTATGGAGGTGCTCTCTGTTAATTTGGTGGTGGCCATGCCTGCTGGCTACACCATTACTCTCTGGCATTCCCAGCTGAGCCCCGAGGGAGAAAAGTTAGAATCTGGAGGTGCAAAGCGCTGGTGACTCCACTAGCACCAAAAACCATCAGTTTCTCTCAGCTGTACAGAGAACAAGAGTAATTCTGTAATGAGCAGAAAAACTCCAGAGGAATTAGTGAAGAAAAATCACCCTTCCCAACCAAGTGCAAAAGCTGGTTTTGATGAAGTGCTCATATTTTTGCCCTCTAAAAATTTGCAATAGCTTATCCTAGATCTTTATCTAAATAAAGATGGAAGTGGGACACTTTCTGCTATTGTATATTAAATCTGTAATTCAAAGGGATTCAAGTTTTGGCCCATCTCTAAGGAAAAGAAAATGTAATAAAACTCTTTACCATAATCTACAAATAAGAATAATTTGTTCACAAACTAGTGATGAATTTTTTGCTCTGTGTTTGGGCAGCACCTGTCAGCAGGGAAACCTGATCCAGGACTGAGGCCTCCTGATAATAAGGATGAACACTGGCTCGCTTCCTGCACAGCAGCTTTTCAGTAGATAAAGAGAATAGGAAAAAGGCTTCTCAGAAGCTGATAGAGGATTGTTTTTGAGTAGCTAGTGATGATCAGTCCAGATACCAGCTGACAAATATTTACTGCAGAAGTTCCAAAAGTTAAAAGCTCCTTCCTTTTAAGTAGCTGGACATGATATTTCTTCTGGTTTTTTCTCATATGGTATCTCTTCACCTCCGTTTAAGATATCGTGGGAATTTTACCAGCCTTAACCTCTTGTCTCCCCGCAGCTCTACCCCAGGTAGGAGTTGACCTTTGCTAAGTGTTTGAGCTGCCTTTAATGAGGGAGGACGTGTGTTGTATATAGATCTCCCTGAGAATCCATGAAAAAAGGCTGTTGCCCAGTAACAAAGGGTCCAGTTTGGTTTCTTCTGCTTGTGATGAGCAACATCCACTCTTTCAGGTGACCTGCTGCTTCCTTTCTCTTACCTGAGTAAATAAACATCTGAGAATAAAAGAAAGTGGCAGCTGTTTAATCATATATGTGATTGATCTAACTAGCAAATATTGTTAAAATTATTAAAATCACTAAAATATTGTTAATGTGTCATAAGAGCAGCATAAGGCTCTGATTACAGATTTAGGACCCTCTTTAGGTTGGGCTTTAGCCATAAATATAGGAAGACATATTGTCAAAATGATAATTTGTCCTAATTTGTAAATAAAACAAAAGTGATGATAAACAACTGATCTTTACTTGCTGACAATCACATAATGTGGTTGACAGCTCCAAGAAGTTCATATCCCTGTCGCTTAGGAAACAATAATTGCTTTTTCTATATGTTGGCTCCTGACACTAAAACCCAATTCCACAAAGAAAACAAAAAATCCAGTTGTAAACAGACTTGCCCGGGAAACACCATATTGAGGAGAAACCTCTCATTTACGCTTGTTTGGGAAAGCTGTCATCTATTGATACCGCCATTCTCACAAAGATTTTGCTGAGTTTAACACATATGCTGTGTGAAAAGCAGAGCTGCTATAAAACTGTGGCATGGAAAGTGATAATTAAAGGCAAATTCATTCATTTTTTGCCAATTCATTCAAGAAATCTTAGGATCTGTCATCACTAGCAAGTAACACAGTGTAACAGAAGTAAATCAGAAAAATAAAAACTGTTGGTGCTGATGATGTCCATGCTACACATCTATGTAATGAGTTAATTTTCTACAAGCTCTAGTCTGATCCTGTGGTTTGCATGCATTAGGTACATTTTTGGTGAGCTAAAGTTGTTTCTTCAGCGATCAAAATAAAAGGAAGAATGAAGAAAGATGATTGGGCATTCCCCCATACCTCTGGACACCAGCCTTGAAGAAACTAATAATTCCACTAAAGACAGATGAATTACTATTACTATACTTCAGTGTTAACACTTGCTGAGCATATGCATTTTAGACCTTTGTTTATCAATCTAAATAGGTTAACAAGAAGAACAAACATGGCCATTTAATTTTATCTCATCATAGAATCATCATAGACTGGCTTGGGTTGGAAGGGACCTTTATAGCTCACCTAGTCCAACCCCCCTGCAGTGAACAGGGACATCTTCAACTAGACCAGATTGCTCAGAGCCCCATACAACCTGGCCTTGAATGTTTCTAGGGATGGAGCATCTACCACCTCTCTGGGCCACCAGTGCCAGTGTTTCACCACCCTCATTGTAAAACATTTCTTCCTTTTATCTAGGCTAAATTTCCCCTCATTTACTTTAAAACCATCACCCCTTGTCCTGCCACAACAAGCCTGCTAAAAAGGCTATCCCCATCTTTCTTACAGGCCCCCTTTAAGTACTAAAAGAACTACCTCCCTGAAGAAGGCTGTCAGCATCATGCATCTGTTCAGGCTGGAAGGTCATCAGTGAACAGTCAGATCTAGTAATTGTTTTTATAAATGGGAGCTTAAATTCTGAGTAAATTAAACCGTGTCCATGCAAATCACACTGCTGTTAAGCCACAAATCCTAAATTACAGTACAGAACAACAGTCATTAGTGCTTGGAAGCTCTGATCACCATGTTAACTCTGGGATGAAAAAAATCCAAACCGCTATAATGAAAGTAGAAAGGAGAGGAAAGTGCACCTCTAAACTCTGTTGTGATCTCAGCTGCCCAGAGTACAGTGGCAATCTGCAGGATTTTTGTCTTTATTTATCGGACTGCATAATCTAATTATCTCTCATTAGTCCAAAGCTGATTATTTCATTTATCTTTGTATATGTGACAACAAAAGGCTCTCTTTAATTAAGCAGATCAGCAATTAGCTGTTGTTTTATAGGCAGTTTTAAACATCCCTGTACAAATAGCATGCAGCATGATTGTAATCAGATGCTAAGGGAAGAGTTGTAGATGAGGACATTTTGATTTACAGCCCCATTTAGTTTAAAGCTGCACTGGCAAGTCTAACTCCAAAAGCAAAGGTTTATGAGATATGGCCAGGTTGCCAAACACTCTTGATGGAATGAAGCATAACTGAGACAGGATCTGCTGGTAAAATTTTGTTAGATCTGCAGAAGAGGCTTTTATGGGCTGACCTGAAAAACATGGGAACTCTATTTACACCAACAGGATTGTTCTACAGTTTATAGTGAAGAAGATTCATATTCAAACTCATCAGGGAAACACCAAGAAGCAGGTTTGAATGTACAGAGCTCTGTCCAGCTAGAAAAATCAGGAGTGTCTTTGATTAATTAGAATGACAGAATTATTTCCTGTTTGTGATGACGCTGTTGACAGCAACAGATACTGAAAGAAATATGAGAATGTCTTCATTTGGCTTGTGAATTATCAAAAATATCAAAGCAACAAAAGCACTAGAGCCTGGGTATCCTTCCAAGCTTATTTGGATGAATTCCCACTTCTAGTGATTCCTTTATCTCCTCTTAAAAAGGCCTCTTCCCACTTTGGGGCTGGTTCCTGGAGGGGGAGCCATCACTACTCCCTACTTTCTGGTCCTGCAGTACAAATATCACAGCTGAGCCAAAATGTCAAAGAAATTTTTTGCTTAACTTTCCCAAAATTCTGCATTAGTTTCATCAGCAAAAAAATTAGTGCACGCAGACATATGTATCTGTCAGTATGGCTTCTGGTCTTAAGAGAACAAAAATGCAGAAAAGAGAGAAAAGTAATAAGAAAAAATTCCTTATAGCAATTTATGAATCTGGAGTAAGTTTTAATTTTAAGATGTAAGTGCTGAGATAAGCACAAATAAATTAAGTTGGATGTCTCTGGTAGCACAGAGAGAAAGAACAATGGATTAGAATGCAAATCTCCACACAAACTCATATTTGTAAGCACGGGTATTGTCCATTACTTGAGAGTAGCTCAATTTAAATAATCAATTTGCAAGAGAAAACTGGTGGTGCATTTAATATACTGAACTTCCCCCACTGGACTGTGCTTGTGACCTGCTGTGCTTAAAATATGGAGGAATGAATTAAACAAAGCAGGACAAAACAGATGCTCCTTTTTTAAACTTCATTTTGCATATTCAATTTTTTGTTTTCAAAAATCACCTGAAAAATTATTTTTGCTTGTGTTGATACAATTTTCAAAATACATGTTTTGTGAAAGGTAATCCTTTTAATGCTTTTTGCGCTTATTGTTGGATGATGACATTGTAAGTTTTTTAACAGGAACAAACTGTGATATTCTAGCTAAGTGGTTGAGGAGCTCTCAAACCTGCAAGGAGGTATTGGAAACTTTGGAGGAAATGAGGAGGTTCTTCAATGCCCTTTAGCCCTCTTTCTGCAGAGATTTCTCTGCACAGGACTCCTTTGCAAAGTGTAGCAGGCTTGGAGCAATGCAGTGGTATGAGGCTGTTTACGCGCTAGTAATTGGCAATTAAGCCTAGTATAAAAGGCTTGGAGACTAAGAGGTAGCAATCTTGCCTGAACAAACTGAAGACATCTGTGAAACCCCTGAAGTGAGTCATGAAAAGGACACAATCTCTCACGTATCTGTCATGAAATTTAAGGGCAGAATCCGTAAAAAACCATATATGAAAACCATGAAAAAATCTAGGGCATCTTATTTTGCAGAGGGAATTAATATTCATTCGAATGAATCAGATTGTAGCAGTCGTCATCTAAACATATAGAAACAGTTAAACTGGGTCCAGACAGCTCCTGGAGTCTTGATGCAAAGCCACCGTTGGCTGTGAATGTCACTGGGAGACTTGGATGACCCTTTCTGTAAAAGGCTTTTATTTAGAAGAAAAAAACCACACCCAGTAGCATTGATCTCACCGCTAATAATGGGGACAGAAAAGGCTAACAAAAGAGTGGCAAAAACAGCATTAGAAGTAATTACTGAGTGGCTACTGAATAAACATCCTAGTGAACAAGTACAGACCTTATACAGGATAATTTTTTCCTATATATTCTGACCAAAACACATCTGTAAAGATAGTAGAGCCTAACCTACCCTTGTTCTTATCAAATGTGGTCTTAAAATGAAGAAAAGCCCCTCTCCCTCTGGGCATATTCTGACAATATCTAGCAGGTATATTGGGAAGTAGGAAATAAGATTAGAAAGTGAGTATCATAGATGGCTAATGGGATATTCTCCATGAGAGGCTAGTGGAGCATCAGGTAGGCTGGACAATCTGCAGTTGCAAACTTCCAGGAATGGTGATACCCTGTAGGACTACTGCTGTGTTGCCTCAGAGGCATGGACCCCATAGTGACAGCTTCATTAAAACTAACATCAAAACGATAGTCCTGTCTCAGAGAGTTTGTGACCTAACTAATTGCCATTAGACACTTCCTAGAGAAAGCAAAACAGACATGACCCGAACTCTGGACCCCTACATAAAAAGGTGCGAGAGACCATTGTAAGTAAGCACCGTTACCCCCTTAAACAGTGTTTTCCTTTTTAGCGCTCTAAAATATAGGTCAATATTCACACACAAAAATCCTCAACTGAAATATGAAGTCAATATGAACTTGAACTCATCAACCGCGATAATAGCTTTAAATTATAGTAGAAGGAGAGATGGTAGGTTGAGCCAAGGGTCGTAACAGCCAAAATCCATGCTGTACTGCAAGAGCAGCAAAGATAACATCTACTCCTATCACAAAAACTAGAACAGAAATACCTTTGAATGATGCCAGATCTCAGTGGACGCCTTGGAATGGAAATAAGGGACATATCATATCTATTGCACACCTTTTCACTTCAATGCTTTTAGCTTCCAAGTCAAGGAAATGGAAACAAAACCAGGAGTCAATCTAGCAATCCAGGATTACTGAGGAGAGACACTGCTTTGTTTTGAATTGCTCCTCAGCTAACCTGAAACACAGCACTTGGTCCATACTCAGTCACAAATCTGTGACTCCTGCACCTTGCTAAAGAGGAGACCAAACCACTGAGAACAATTTTCCATGCAGGGTACTGCCTTAAATAGAGATATTAATCTGAAGGGAGATGGTCTAGCTATAGATTTCTTGAGGTAAGTTATTTTATCCATAGAATAGCATCATCAGTTAACTAAGTTTTCTGAAGCCTGGCTACCCCCCACTTTTAACTTCTGATCATTTGCTGGCTTTTATGCCTTTGATGCACTTCCGTCTCATAAATTGCAAATGAGGAACCTTTTTGAAGTATGTGAATTTTGCTTCATGTTATTCTAGTCCACTGGGAATGTGAATAAGAACCAAACTTTCATTCCCAACAGAGGTTTGCCACAGCTGGCTACTGCTACATGTTTCTTACTGTTTCACTTTTTCCAATTCATGCAGGCTCTCAGAAATAAGGAAACAAACAATTAAAGTGGCTAACAGACCTAGGATCCTTTAACATTGAGGTTTATTCCCTGAAAAAGAATGAAGTATTAATTAAATTTCTTTATTTCTGATAAATCAAGACCCGATAAATGAGTTTTGCAGCATATAGTTTTTAGCACCTGAAAATCTTTTGCAAACTACAAGAACAACAGTTTGAGGGTTAGGACTTTATGTTTGTAATTTTGCAATATCACAGGCAGCTCCTCTGCTTCCTATTTTGCAGATAAAGAAACAGGGCCAGTAATTTTATGACCTTATATTTCAGCTGAAGTAAAATATTGGCAGAAAGGGAAAAGAACCCAGATTTCTTTCTATGCATTCCTTTCTCTCCTTCCTTCAACCTTTTGGTCCCAATTTTATTATAAAAATAAAATACTTTACAGAAATCATACATATATGGGGCGGATATGTTTTGGCCTTTCCTCTGCCACATGAATCTATTCAGAGCCATCCACCTGGAACAATGGCTTGGTCTGGGAGTGTGGCCAGATCCTACCTCCTTCTGCTCTCCTGACAAACCTGGATCCAGCTAACAGAGAAGTTTGTGGGATTTAACGGCTATTTGATGCTCACCAATGGGCTTAGGCAGATGAGGCAGTTGCAGGTCATGGTAGCTGGCCAGCGACTCACTTTTGCCTTCATTTGCCTAAATTTATGTCATCAAGTTTTAAGAGTGCTGTTTTAATGTGAAATACCTATTTTACCCAGTGCTGCATCCATATTTAACCCTGGATTTAATGTAAGCTTTGTTTGCAATTTAAGGGTATTTGAAAACCAGTTAGTTTCCGCAAAGAGCTATTTTTAGGTAGCATATGGGACTTCAAAACAGATAAGAACTACACTGTCTCCTTTGTTTCCTTCTGCTGCTCATGTCTTCCTTACTCCAAAATTTCAAACATCAGTGTGTGAAAAACTCAAATCTCTTACAAATCTACTACTTCAGAGAAAAACCTGTCAGGTAACACTGTAGGAAGAGAAAAAATGTCTGCTGTGAAGCGAAAAGGATAAGAAAAACTGTGACTATCAGACAGTTGTCCTTTAAAAAGCATGTCTCACTTTGCATTTTTGCAGACAAGCACAGAGTGAACAGATTCTATGCTATTATTTGGGATTTTCTAAGGCTTCTTAACTTTATTTTTTTTCATACAAGTTAATAACTGTATGTAGCAAATAATTTTTCCCATGGCTAATTCTTCATACTGTAGAAGGGGGACAACAGGAAACTGCAACATACTGTAGAAAACTACTTCCATGGAAAGCAAAAGTGAATATTTAAAAATCTGTATTTCTTTTTTGCAAAATATTTTTTTTTCCCAGAAGATTAGCTCAGTGTTGCAACTGACACTCCCTGTGATGATTTCTAGCTCTCATATCTTTAAGCTGAGCAACATATCCTGACTTGTGATAGCTCCTGCTGCCAAAAAACACACACCAAAACAGCTCTCCAGTTAATCATTATTCATATGATCCAACAGCAGACCCAGAATAAAATATCTGGATAATTATGACATGGCTCAAACGAGCTTAAATATTCTTTCATTCATTTCATTGTTGTAAATACAATATTAGTAACAGTTAAACTTCAGAAAAGACCTCTGATTTCCATGCTTCAAATGTCCTACAGTTGTAGTAGAATTTTTTTTTTCCAACAGGGCAGAGGCTTCTGGCAATGAATCAGTGAGGAGAGAAAAACATGCACAAAGAGACAGACACATAAGACTAGGAAAAGCCCCTGAAATAAGACCCTATTAGCTAATTAGCGAAGATATAAAATGCTTTATACCTCTAGAAAGCTGTTAAAGTAAACCTTCTTTATTTTCACTATGTATTTAGCATCAGGATATTTAGGAATCAGGAACTTTAATAATAATAATAATTTAATAATATCAGGAACTTTGAAGAGCACTATATTTACTACAAAAAACAGATCCTGCTTACAAAGGCCTGGGTTTTCCACTGTGCTTAAATATCTGGAGAAGGAGGTAACAACAAAAATCTCCTTAGTGGACCTGAACAATTTACCTATACTTCACCTAAACAGATTCTCAAAAATGCTTTTCACTGAAAATGACGAGGAAGAACCAGCACCTCTCCTTCCTGGATGTTTTTTCCCAGATATATAGGCCTATCAAAAATATCAACAATGCTCCCTTTGCACATTTTTCAGTGCTCTGCAGTGATCATTGCATGGGAAAGCCAAGATTCAAATGTTTCCTATCACCATTGCCTATATCAAACTTATTCACCTGGCTTGAACAACGCACTGCTGCCCAGAAGCTGTTTTTGCTTCCCAAGGAGAAAGGACAGAAGTGCTTTTGAGAGGGATGGGACTTGACAGCATGTTAATATGATGACCCTCAAGTAGCTGAATACATTGGCCAGGTATCATACAGATTAGTTCTGATCCTTCCAGCTCCATTTTGTAAGCTCAGACCTAGAAAAGTCACCCTTTTCTGCGGAAAGAAGGTAATTAAAGCTCCACTCCTTCAACCTTGCAGTCTCTTGAAAGCTAAGGAAACAAAGAGCAGGGAGTGGCTGCGTGATATGAACTCCTACTAAATCTGAGTTACAGCAAACCCCTACAAATTAATGTAAATTGTGTTACAGGTTTCCTGTACATTTACAGAACACAGACAGGTGGGGTGCTCTAAGGAAAGAAAACATTAACTCATTTGTATTTATCATTAGTAAGAATACAGACAAACATCCTCTCTTCCTAACACTAAAAATGTATGAAAAATTTAGGTCTTATGAGACAATACTATAACATCTTAAGTACACATGTACCTTCTTTTTGTTTCACTAGTAAACTTCAGATTTATTGAATTAAAATAATTTTAAATTAATTCCCTGTATACTGAAAACCACATGTTATGTTTAATAGCAATCGAAGCCTGGAGTTCTAAACCTCTAAACCTAAAAATCAGACATTTCATTATGGGAAATGCTATATAGCAGTAGAAGAATTCAACCATCTTAATTGTATGATCTATTACCTTAACTTATGAAGCATTTTGTATAGTCTGTCTGTTCCTGTGTTGTATGTCCCAAAAGACAGCTGCAAGTATACAAAGCTAGATGTATTCACTTGACTGGTGTATTTTTCAGCCATGTATTTCTTTAGAAATGGTATATTTTGTATTATTGTGAAGTGCATCCTGCATAGCAACACCGTAGATTATTGATTCAATTGAATTGTGCAAGACTGAAATTCTAAACTGAGCTTTTTGCATTGATCCTTAAATAGTATCATTAAAATAAAACTCAATGATGTTTTGAATACACTGATCCTAATAATTTTACTGGTTGTGAAGCTCTATTGCAGCATCAATGACTAACAGCTACTGAGGTGAAAAAAAAAAAAATCTTCTTCAAACACAATTGTGTCCAAACCATTTGAAACCTACAGCAACCAATTACAGTAAAATTCTGTGTTCTTAATCAAGCTCTGTAAAAAAACACCCTAGCACACAGAGATGCTGGGTTATTTATTGTGGGAAGTTACTGAATGCCTAACTATGCAGATGAAATTCTCTTCATTCTTTTATACAAGGCAGCAAAATAAATAACAGCTCACAGTTCCCAAGGTAGACTTGTTAATCGGTCCAATATTGTTCTAATTCTCCTCGTAGCTAACTGAATTGGAGCATGTAACTGGCTAAAATGTGTCTTTAGATACCATGTACTTATTCCGATTACTATTTGGTTGATTGATGACTTTCTGATTTTTTGAAACAATGCCAGCACTATGGCCTCTTGGTAGCTGAACACATGACTGCTGTTTGTTGTGCTTTGGGGGGACTGCAGTGCGAGGTCTGGCTCAGTCATTTTTAAAATCAATACTTGCTCTCTGAGCATGGGATAATTTAGAGAACATAATTCAGAATTCTACCTTTCAGCATGTATCCTCCATCAAAGGGGGATTTTTGTCCATAGTCAGCACAAAGGCTACATGACCCAAGTATGCACAGATAAGGTTAAAAAAGAGTGGGAAAGTACATTTTTTTTTTCAAACCAAAGCATCACTAGCCACATGTGTAGATAAATATGTCTTTTATATATGTGCACATATAGCACATGTGTACCTCTACGAATACCAGCTGGAAAAGAATGCTTTGAATAGCTTCAGTTTTTGCTTACTCTCATGCCTTTTTTTTCCTCCATTTTGCCCATTTGTGTATTACCTCACAGTTTATGAAGCAAGGTCCTACTTCATTGCAAAGAGTGAAATATCTGAAAATGGGACCTGAAAAGCTTCTGATCAGCTGGTTTTCAGCCTTCCTAGTGCTAGAGCTCTGAAAAAGCTGAAGAGTTTCCCATACAGGTATGCACAGTGTTCCGCTTTCAGCAGCAGATCTTTGAACCAAATTTGCTGCATTAAGTCAGTGCAGTTCTGCATGTGAAAATGGAGAATAACAGAGATCCTAATCAAAGTCTCTGTTCTTTGGGTACTGACTGAACTCCAATGTTATGCATTTTAATCCTTTTGGATTAATCTTCACATTTAAACATTCTGGTTCTATGTTACAACTCCATTTCACCTTCCATGCCCCTTCCACTAATGAAAAACTTATTTTCCTCTGTTTCTTTGGACCTCAGTGGTCTTTTGAATCCTCTCCCTGCCACTAAAATATAAAACCTTTTGCACGTTCTCTTCCTGCTTTCTCCATGCTGCCCCTGAAATGAGCAACCTCAGAACTTTCCTATTCCCTGTGCAGCACTCCAGATACTCTCTTGCACCCATTTCCTGCTTCATTTCTCTCTCTCCTCCCGTATCAAAACCTTTTACTCCTGTATTTTTACAGAAGCTTCTGAAGTTAATATTTATTTCTATATTTGCTTTTAAATTCTGAATGTATTTTACCTTCTCAATATGGAAAAGCTCAGGCACAACAACCCTTCTGCCCAGATTCCCCCCAGCTTACGGGACTGGGTGCCTCTCTACAAGGTCCTATTTTCATTCCAGTTTTGCTTCTACCGCCTTCAAAAGCAGAAAATTCCAGGCGTATCTGAACAAAATTTACAGATTCTCTGTACTGTCACAGCATCCTGAGAAAACAAAGAGGGATTTGCCACAAAAAGCACAAAGCCATCTAATTTTTAGGCATTTTCTAATGACAGTAACATAAGAAGTGGTATGTAAAATTTCTGGTGGTCTGGGGAAAAAAGCCTGATGCCTCACTTGAAGTCTATTAATTATTTTCAAACATCTCATCTCCATCCAGATTTCTTACAATGGAAATTCTTAATTCCTTGCAACACTTATTTGACTTCCACTTGAAAAGCCATAGATGGCAGCACATTATTTTTAGCACGCTGGGTTTTCTAAGAATTCTTTTTTTTCATATGATTCTTTTGATGGAAACAGAATTAAATACAACACAAAGTACTGGAGAAGAGTGACAACAACACATAAATAATTTCAACAATCTAAAGATTAATGAAAAGCTGTAATTTCTCTTACTTATATATTATTCTCAGTCATTTAATGAGCCCTCAGCCAGCTATTCCACTGTGGACCAAACAAAACCCACTTGGGATACAAGTTTCAAACCCTGCATTCATTCTAAATTTTTTATGAGGATTATCAGTGCCATTTCATTCTATACACTTTACTGGATGTCCAGCAGCTGCAAGCACTGGAGCTGTGCAAAGCAGTTTCCCTTTTAACTTTTTCCACAGCTTTCTGAAAAGATCATCATTTTGAGCTGAAATTTCTAGTGCCTGTAAATTTAAACCTTATTATTTAAAAAAAAATAAATTATTAGGACTTAAGACTTCTTCTGCTTTTAGGGAAAATCATTGTCTTTCCCATAGAAGGGTATAATATGAGCATCCAGGTACTTCATAAAAATTTGCATTTTCTGAATCACCAGGTTCAAGTTTGGTATTCTAGAGTAGACATCTTCCCCGGCTTGGCTGATATTTTTTGTACAAGAGAGATGCTTAATCTGCAGATTTCTACCCAGCAAAATCTCAAAATAAAACATAGTGAAATAGAGGAACAGAAGAAGGTACCTGACTAAACCCAGGGAAAACAGTTTAAAGCACCAGTTTCCATGCCACAGAGGCTTCCTTCTCATTCACGTTGTGCAGCCTGGATGCCTTTGGTATCACCTCTCAGGTGAGGTTTGGTCTGTTTCACCACAGAAGAAAAGGTAAGTATTGTACACAGCTTGGGTTTTAGGAAGGTTTGGGAACTTTTACAAATGCAACGTTGTGGGGAAATTCCATGACTATTTTACAAATAACCACCAGAATACATATATTTTAAAATCAAGCTGCCAGATTTTGCTGCACTTCATCTGACTTAGAGAAATTCAACAGCACACGAAAGGCTTCCACCTCATTCCTCATTTTCACTTGTCTTCGGTATGACACAATACAAAAACTATATTTAAATTACAACAGTTTGAAAAAATTACTGAATGCTTTCTTATGTTCAGTATGTACATTGATAAAGCAAGCAAATAAACCACAAGAAGGAAAAGTGGAGAATCAGGAAGAAGCCCAAGTTCTCAGCTCTGCACTGGAGGACAGCTGGATGGTTATGGGATGGGAATGGAGGCAGGTAGCTATTCTGTGGCCACCCCAGTTGGAAAGGAAACAGGAGCACACACTGGAAATCTGTGATAGTGCTTCCCGGTATTTAGCAGAAAGAAATAGGAAAAAAAATTGCACATAGATAAACCAGAACCATTATAGTACTTTTTTCTCCAAGTGAAAATAAAACAGAAGCTGGAATAATTATTTCTGAAGTGAACAGCAATGCTAAAAGTCATTTGACATTAAAGATTTTATTAACAGTATTTGATCTCAGCTTTATTTTGTAGTATATTACTTCAGATCTATGAAAGAGAAGGTGTCTTTTTTAATTTAACTTGCCTTGGATTTTTTTGTTCTTGCCCTTCAATTACAGGCACAAATCTAGATACCTTCACAACCAACTTCTCAGCAAAGGAAAAAATACTCAGACATGCACCTGCAGAGTAATTTTCCATCTTCAAGCTGCAAGCATAAATTATCACAGGAAGAGGGGGAGATTGCAGGTTTTGGACAAGGTTTTATTTAGTATATATATGACTATATACACATCATTTCGAGTTGGAAATTATCTCATTTGTGAGCAATAACACCTCTGGCTTCACTGAACATGAAACAAAGGGTTTGTCATAGTGGCTTCACCAAAAGGCATCTTTAGGAAACAGTATCTTTAATGGTAGGGTGGCTGCAAATTCTGTAATATTCAAGTCTAAGGTATTTTTAAAATCTTTTACAGTTACAATATCCATATCATAATTTTATAAGCCATAAAGAACTACTTCTACACTGTTTCTGTTGGCAAAGGTATAATTACGAGAACAAAGACTGTAAAAGCAGGAAGTTCTTCATCCCCCTTCACATTATTTTCTCCATTTTTAACCCCTTCCATTTACTTTCTGTGGCATGGGTATCTGGACTGCTTATTCAGTGAGCCTGGACCAAATGTTTATTTATGATTATTCAACGAGACTAGAATCAAACCTTCCTTTGCCAAACTGCCCTTATCTCCTCCTCCTTGAAAT